>BMAV01014328.1:0-10682 GCA_019973955.1 Trichonephila inaurata madagascariensis | reverse complement strand
GAGTCCTGTAATCTGAGACAGAAAAAACATTAAATTATAATTTATAAACTCAATTTACATCCCTAAGCCATCGTTTTTTGAGGCTTCCAAGCCATCTAAGCATTTAAATGCAATTTACCTTTTGTGGTAAAATGATTTAAAAAAAAAAGAAAAGAAAGAAAGAAAAAAAGAAAAGAAATAACTTCTAAAGATTATACCCATCCTTTCTACTTCTGGCAATGACGAAAAAACAAACAAACAAGTCCCTGATCAATTGTTTTGGAACAATGACAGAATATTCTGAGATCCATTTACATCGAGGAAAATTCACTAATATCGAGAAAGAAAGAACTTGACAAGAATGATTTGGAGCATAATGGCGAATAACGGACTCATGGCAATTTTCAGATGACTTGCGTCATTTTCAGTTCCAGCTGTCAACGGTAATCTTTCTCCAATGCGCTGGCAGTGTTGTTTGTTTCTTCCAATGCACGCTGCGTACGCCATTACGTGTGCCACGTAACTTTGTTCGACCACGCCTCGGAACAGATGAGCCATTGGTCCGGTGGCGTAGATTGGAACATCCTCACCTCCATGTGTTTCGTCTGCTAGTGGCACGAGGACATCTTGGAAGAAATTCTTTGATTCTAAAAGAATTAAAAATAATTGTCAACAAAAAGTCCCTTTCATATTTAATACATACACCTATAAAATGTAAAATCTCAAGACAAATTTAGTTAAACCACACAGGCATTTATGAAAGATACACTTTCTAATTACTCAAAATAATTAAAGAAAAATTCTGATATAGGAGCATCTAGCAAGCGTTATGTTAAAAAAAAATGGAACAAATTTTTAAATGCAAATATTGTAAGGTATGTGCTCAAGAATGATGAGAAAAACAAAAACCTAGCCAACAGGGACAAAATTTCTAATGAAATTAGAAAAATATTCGTGGCACGAAAAATAGCGGTGAAAGCGTAAGACAGAGATTGAGAAAAATTGAAAACGATAAAAGACAAAGTAGCTATAAGAACAATTGGAAGAAACAAAAAAAAGTAGAAACAATTGTCATGGTATTCACCAGAACAAGAATCGCTTTTCCATTTAGGTTACAATTCACACCGTATTCTGCTCAGAACCTTGCCCACTGAATCTATCACGAAAGTAGAAAATACAGACATACAGAAGTTCTGAGGTTTGATGTTGGGTTGTTGTTTGTGGGAGATCTGTATTATGTCTGATCCCACAACTTACGCAAAGAAAAATTCACTGTTATTTGAGCATTGAGCCTTGCTTTTGGATTGGAGCTATAAGTCTGTGACAATGAAAGAGCGTGGCGAAATAGTAAAACTTTGTTATCTGAAAGGACAAAATGTCTCAGAGGTATTGTGTGTCTACCGTAGAAACCATCAAGTGTTCTAAGGTACAGAATCTGACTCGCAAATCTGAAGCTTTCGTAATTGAATTACACATGGATTTCATTTTATTTCTGTTAAGAGTGAATCAGAAATGAACTAAGCAATAAGGAATGGTCACGAAGGCAACATACACAGAGTTACAAGCAGGCTGAACTTGCCTAAATTTATACGCCCCGAAATTTCTACCTTGTATTTATTCCTCAAATGTTTCCGCAATAGATTCAGCTTGTTAAAATTCTGAAAGTGGACGATCACAAAGTATGGTTGGATTTTGCTAAAAAATTCTTCGTGCAATTTGATGGATTTATGCACTCCATGGACAGACGAATCACATTTTTCTTTGACTTGTAACGTTTATTCGAAGAATTCTGAACATTGGGCAAATTCAAATCAGCATGATATGGCCGCATCGCTCTTCCGTTATAGGAAGCGAAAGTGACTGTGTGCGGATAACAAGCACTGGGATAACAAGCACTCTTTTATCCACAGCCTTACTTTTTATACGAAAAAACTACAGCTAACGTTCTATAAACGTGAATGGTAATGAATGCTCGTTCTAAATCAATGTTAACCATTGACATATTGTTCCAGCTTTTCAAATATCAGAGAAAAATTGTTATTTTAAAAAATTCTTCAGCATTTTTTGCTCTTTTGATGCACTTTATTTTCACATTGATCTATTAGTCTAGAAGATATTATTCTATCATTTGCATTTAGGAATTCAAAATGGCCTGAAGACGAGAAACTTAACGGTAATGAGTAGGTAAAAAATTTGCATTTGTTTGCTTAGCAACAAATATAAAAATTAGAAGATATAGACGTACAAATACTTTTAAGGCCATTGATTGTACAACGGAAATTTTCAAATGCCTTTTCTGGTGTAAAAGTGAATCTAAATTTATTTTATGTTTTGCGACATGAACGTGCAGAAGAGAGTATCCAAATGTCAAAATATTTTAAGTTGCTAAAACATTTATAATTTCTCAAAGCACGTTGAATAAGAAAATACTTACAAATAAAAATTTATTTCTTTAGTACCATTATTAAAATATAACATTCTGGAAAAGTTTTATAAATACTATTTGACAAGAATATCCTAAAAACACTTTAAAGAGATTTCCAAAACTAAAAAAAAGGAGAAAAAGGAATAAAAGAAGTCCTCGTATGAGAAAGACATTTCCTTTTAACAGCTTTTAGCAACTGACTTAATAAAAATATTTACACGTGCTTTTGGCTACCGAAAAAGGTATGAATAATTATTTTTTTTAATATATAGTGTTTATGAATTTAAAAAATTTGTTTTATGTGGTTTATAAAGAACATTGAAAGATGAACCTCTATGTAATGAATTTTCCATACGACGAACTTTTTTTCGGGATTTAGTGACTTCGTTATATAGAAGTCCGACTGAAATTCGTTAATTCAGGGTTTATTATTCGTTAAATATAGGTTTTTGCCTTCATGTTCATCGGCGAAAGAGAAAAGTTCGTTAAATCACGAAATTCGTCCAATAGGGGGTTCGTTAAATAGGGGTCCGACTGTAATAAAAATGAATTCTTTTCAAAAACATCCCGAAGTATGTTTCAGTGCATAATAAAGACAAACCATCACTTACAAACATGAAAAAAAAATGTCTTAAAGACAGATATTTTTTAAAAAAACATTTCTATAAAGTGAATGTAAAAAATTGAAAACGAACTAAAAGCAGAAAAAAAAATTCTCACGAAGGGATATCCGCAATGTGATTGATCGCCACAAGGTTACGTCAGGTTTGTGGCTCTTTCTTAATGGACAGGTTTAAGAGATGAGTAATTTAAGGTTACCCTAGGTTCTTCATCATTACGTCGAGCTAATGTATACTTGTACAGTGGAGGTAATAATCATGACTATCACCTTTGATCATTGTTTCTCGATATCTCAATTAACGAAATTAGTGAGAGGTTTGACGTATGTATGAATAAGAAAACATATAAATAGTTCCAGAGTTTACTTTATGTCAAAGTTCAAATCGAATGCTGAAAAAGAATTATTACATTCGAATGAGAATCTGTCGGAGGGGAATTTTTAGAGAGGTTTTAAATAGAGCTATATTTAATTCGAAGATAAAGTTTAGTATTTTGTGTTTGTTCGGTTTCTTACAATGAAAAAAATGAAGTTGTTTAGTGTTTTTGTTAAGTGATAAATATTTATGTATTAAGAATTGTAGCTCATAATCTAAAAGGGCAGAATGAAATGTATGCACTAAATGTTATTTTATTATCCATTCTTTTTTTTTTACTTATGACTTTCAGTAGTTTATATTAAATCTAAAATCTTAAATTTACCAACAAACCATTTGTAATACAATTATCAATATTTCACTTATTTCGATTGTGCATGTATTTATTGTGTAAATATTTTACTTTTAGCTTTCTACATTTATGCCTTTTTACGTGGCTTTTTGTTTTCATCGTATTGTTATTATTGTTACGAATTTTGTGTAATGAATGCTTAAAATAGTGTAAATAATTTATATCTGGATGTGTAATACTTTAATATTACTTACTGTTGTATTTATTTTATGTAATATTAGGTTGGGGAAAAAGAAATCCATTATTTTTGCATGAAATTCAAGACTACTTAAAATGTTTGCATTGTCCGATTTAGGACAAATATGCACCGTTTTGTAGTATAATTTGTTGCCATTTTAAATGTAGCTTCATAATGCATCTATCATAGAAGTCTTGGTCCATATTGACGAAAAACTCTAGTAATCGATTCGCACAATCTTCTCTTGATTCCAATTTCTTATTACTCAGGAAGTTTTGCAATGAGAGAAAAAGGTAGTAATCACTTGGTGCCAGGTCCGGACTATATGGTGGATGCATTAAAACTTCCCAACCAAGCTCCCAGGGTTTCTGGCGAGTCGCTACAGACGTGTGTGGCCTGGCTTTGTCCTGATAGAATACAACACTTCTTCTGTTGCCAATTCTGGTCGTTTCTAGTCAATCACTGGCTTCAAATGGTCCAGTTATTGACAGAAGATATCTGATTTTAGTGTTTGGCCATACGGAAGCAACTCATAATAAATTATTCCTTTCCAGTCCCACCAAATACACAGTAGAAACTTCCTGGCTGTTAGTCCTGGTTTGGCCACCATTTGAGCTACTTTACCGCGCGTTGACCACGATCGTTTTCGCACAATATTGTCGTATGTGACCCATTTATCATCTCCATTCACTATCCGTTTAAGAAATGGGTCGATTTCATAGTGTTTGGCCAAGGCTTCGCAGATGGAAATTCGATCCATCATGTTTTTTTGGTGTGGCACCCAAACATCGAGCTTCTTTTTGAATCCAACTTTGCGCAAATGGTTTAAAACTGTTTTATGGTTAATTTTTAGCTCCTGGTCGATGCTACTATTACTAACATACTGGTCAACGATTATTTCTGTGATTTTATCGACATTTTCGACGATGGGCCTGCCTGTGCGAGGTGTATCTTTAACATCAAAAATGTCTGAACGGAATCGATGAAACCAAAATTATACGTAATTAGCTGTTTTGTATCGGCACCATAAACACCATGCACAATTTCAGCCGCCTGACTTGCATTTTTGCGTTTATCAAAGAAAAACTGTAAAATGTACCGAATTTTCTCTTTTGTTGACTTCCATTTTTAGCACCCTGTAACTCACAACTGAATGGACCAAACAAAAAAAGACAAAAGAATTTTTTTAGTGTGAACCGTCACCTTGACAACGAGCATAAATTTGAAATTGTTTGCTTGATACTTCAGGAGATACGGACACTACAGCCATCTACCGAAAAAAATAATGGATTTCTTTTTCCCCAACCTAATATTTGCAAGCAACGCCGTTCCTTACATTATAATGCGGTTCAATGGAAACTTGGTGAAATGTTGGCGACGGAGCAAAGTCTGCATCGTTTTTGATGGTCTTGCTGGCGACTTTTTTTGGTGAGTTGGCAACCATATGAATGCTTCTGGAAATTACTGAAGAAATCTAATAACATCCTGATCAATGACGTAAGCGGCTTTTTCGAGAAAAATCCGTGTAGGCTATAATTAGGAGCCACTCGCTGAAGTTGAGTTTGTATGGTTTTGACTGTTGAAGAGTCGACTAGCGATTAGTTGCTACAATCGAGCTACTATAATCTTAATCATTACGTATTTTATATTAGACACTGATAGTTGTGTCAGAGAGCTGTAGAAAGTGTGAAGACCTTTTGGGATTTATTACACGAATTTTAGTGCTGTATCCTGTATTTCAAGAATTGTTTTTCTACAATAAATTATCATCGTTCCTGAAGAAGTGTCGCTCTTTGAGAGTGATAGTATAAAATCCTTGTACCCCGATTTACGTAGCATTATTTATATTTTATTATCTTTCTTACATAATTTTTGAAAGCTTCCAAAGAGTTAAAAATGCAGTTATATAAATACTATATAATTTGGAAAAATAAAATAAGTTTTTCAAAAATGAATATATATATATATATACACACATTCAGAGATAAGAAATCACGTATTTCTAATATATAAAATATAAAAATTATTGCTCATATTACTGCAGTTAAAAGTATGTTAAGATAGATCACAAGGGTAATGGTGATTGAATCATGTCAAAGATTGCAAATTAGGATGTTGATCAAGAAGCAATGTGGAAATATTCTTATACGGCAGTACAAAATATCTTCAATTGTCCTAAAGATTCATTGATAGATATCGCAAATAAGTCCGACTTTTCCATGTAGATGGAACGAGATCATTATTTGAATCGGGTTTTTATGTCCACAAAACCCCGAGAGATACTTTCTCTTTCGGTTCTTCTTTACTTCGATATTTTCTTTTACTTTTCTTTCAGTTTTTATGTACATTGAAGTTGCGTGTTTGACGATTGTTTGTGATCGCTATTTAGTGATGCTTCTTATATTAATTGTTTTTTTAACAAAAAAACCCGTCATAAAAATGATTTTATGTCCATGATCCAGCTAACGGGAATGTATTAATTGTTTTTTTACAGCAAAGATTTTTTTATAGAACAATTGGCACCAGGTGAGCAGATAACTACCAATAGTAACTGGTTGTATTTATGGTATTCAGGAATTTTGTTTTTTCGCGTCTTGGGCGGAGGAACTAGTGTGTTTCTATCCGAATAGAATTTTATTGGCTTTCAAATAACTAGACGTTAAAGTGGTGATAAATTAGCATGCTAGCATCGGAATGATATAAATTATGATTTACGCAAATCCCGCTTTCTGTACTTTTAAAAAACAGTTTTTGTTGGATTTTTTTGCCAGCTAATATGTTTAGAGAATTCTGCTAAATTTTTAAAACTGTTTTTTTAAATAAACATAATCTATAGTTTTAAATATCTCTTTTTTTCTTATTTACATGTAAATTGAGTTTGAAAAAATATATTACCTCACAGTTAAACGTTTATATTCACACATAGTATAGTCAGCAGTGGCGTAACGTACCCTCCCGCAGCCCCCCACATTGTGGAGGGATGATGATGATGATAGTGGTTTTTTTGGCGCAAGAGCCGATTTCGGCTATACTGCACCAAACATTTGTTGTCTGTGATCTGGACGTGAAAAGAAGAAAAGGAAGAATGGGATGACAAGAAAGAGGGGCGAAAATAGAGAAGGATTACTAGGGTACCCCGGGTTCGTGAAACCCGTGTTTACCAAAGACAGTAGATCCCTTGGGAAAAGGAAAAGTTCACTAGGGTACCTCGGGATTGTGACACCCGTACTCACCTAAAGAAGGTGAGCCCCCTGAGGGGGACTGTGGAGGGAACCCAGGGGTTCTAGGGGGCCCTAAGACTTGACTGCCACCAAGTATCTACCCCTTGTAAAATCCAACTTGGGGGCCCAAATGTTCTCCGTTACGCCACTGATGGTCAGCAGAGGCAGCAAACCAGCCATAGACTTTTTTTAAATTTCAACTATTGATCTTTACTAAGTCATGTTCAGAAAATATTTATGAAAAAAAAAACATATTTTGTTTTTAAATGCTCATGTCTCATACAACATATACTTCCTACAGGTGCTTATTATCTGAACAAAAATGAATTAGAAGTCCATTGTTAATTTGAAAGCTTAGTGCATATTTAAGAAAAGCATATGGCTACATTGGATAGTACCATAAAGATTGAAGACTTAACAAACTTTTTTAGCGACACTTGTAATCAAAAATCTATCGTCAGTTATCTTACCAGTATCAGTGCCATTCAGATTTCTTCTTCTTCCATTCACCATGTGGTAAGAAGGTCCATTTGTGTACAACAACGTAGTATAAGTAAGGTTATCTTTATTGGATGCTCCAGCGACTCCCAGAATTGGATTTCCTCTCTTCGGATAACCATTGACTGTCATGACATGTGAATGGTCAGCTGTCACCACGACGAGAGTATCCTTAGAAGAGGTCATGTTGATGGCGGCCTGGACAGCGTCGGCCATTGAAACCGTTTCGGACAAAGCTCTTTTAGCATTGTTGAGATGATGGGCATGGTCTATTCTTCCTCCTATAGAAAATGCATTGAGAATGTTATACAATGACAAATATAATGGTTCTGCTTTAAGTAATGAAGAGGATAAAAACTTGGCGCTTAACACTTTCATATTATTGCAATCAATAACAATTCTCACTATAATGATTTATTTGTGGATCCTGGAAGATGAGTTATTTCGTCCATCGCGATAAAAGTGTTACGGTGAAAGTTAAAATTTCATCCAATTTCTGAAAGTGAATCAGAAATTTTCCACATGAAAAAGAAGATATTATAGAAAAATCTTACTCTTTTCAAGACGTTACTTTTTCTATTACATTTATCTAATAAAATTCATTCATTGATTAGTAAAGATATGCATATGTAACAGACTCTCTACACGCTTTTCAACTAACCACGAGTAGGAAAATCTTTTTCAGGAACTGTTTGATTTATTTTTGAAAACTTCATGTGAAGAAACTGTGACATATGCAAATGAGCCTTACTATCTAAAGTAAAGTGAAGTAGGCTCAAAAAGGATGTTGATAGCAAAATCTTGAGAAAAGATTGAGATTATATTTCTGAAAGCTGCTATGCGGACTTTCTACGTACCTTTAATATGCTTGTATAAGACTCGTAGTCTTATATCATTATTAGGAGAGAATTACGATGTTCTGACTCAGTGCGTCTGACTGACTTTACCTTTTATCAAATAAGTAATACATCCAAATATTTTTCTCACGCTCATTTTTTATACGATTTTGAAATAACAAAGTGACCCAATATACTTTTTTACGCAAATTTTTTTGTTTTTGCCCGAATTAACCCCCTTTTTTAAACTTTGATTTTGACAGTGTTAATCAGAAGGTGGTCGAAAATAAATCAGAACTCGATAAAAACTACGTCGAAGGTTAAGTTCCTCTGTTAACAGCTGGTTTAATTCGCGAGAGCTTGAAATTTGCTTCAAGTATGGAGCAACACTTTCTCTTACTCATAATCCTGACAAAGAGCGTGCATTAAAATTTCAGCGTAATCTTAAGTTTTTTGTACACTAATTATAAAAGGTACCTGAGAAACTAAAAAAAAAAAAAAAACCCCAGCAACAACAGAGGTAGTTAATAACGAACGAAATTCTGCATTTGAATCAGTCGACAGCCGATCTGACGCAACTACTGATAAGAGCATTTTTGAACCAGTTCGTAATAATCAAGCCCGCTTGTTGTCAAATAATTGTTAATCAGTGGCGTAACGTACACCTCAACCCCCCCTCCGCATCGCGGGGGAGGGACAGGATTCTAGGGGACCCAAAGCCTGATGCTATGGTTTTGCAATCCTTTGTAAGATCAGACTTAGGGCCCTAAACCTGACTTTGCAGGGGGCCCTAATACTCTCCGTTACGCCACAACGGTTTTATTCCTAATTTTATTTTGAAATTTCATAAGTTATATGTATTTATGGACTGAAATCTCACTGTAAACTAATTTTAATTTTTTTTTTGTAATAAAAATGGATTGTTTTTGTTTTATAAATATGTGGCAGTATATATCATTATTACTTTTTTTGCTCGTTTTTTTGGGAAAATATTTAGAGGTTTTTTTTTTCATCTTACACGACTTTTTAAAGTAGTGAATATTAAAGTCGCACTGTTCAGCTACACGAGGGCTTTTGGCGACGGACCTCGTAATTTTCAACCATGGTCAAATGACGAGGACGACATCTGAGCTGGCACCCTTCTCTCCGAACGACAACACCACACCAACGGGAGGACGTTTGAGCTCTCGACAGATTTAACGAGCATCGCTGCCCTACACGGCGGGTCTTTAGTGGTGCTGGGCTCGATTAAAGTAGTGGAATGTATCTCCAATACGTCATATGTATTTTTTTACACAAAAATTTTGCACGGTTTTCTAAGGGACGTATCTATTGTGTAAAAAAATAGTTGTTATTATTAATTTAGAGTGAGAGTAATTCGCTTCCATTTGACAAATGCAATCACATCAGAGTTGCGCTTGGAGAAAATAAGTTAATAGTTTTGTAAGATATGTCTTCCTTTCATAATTCATTTGATCGGCGCGTTGCGGGTTCAAGTACAGGTGACACTGAAGACCCACCGTGTGTAGAGGATGCCGATACACATTAAATCTTTCGAGCTCAAAATTCTCCCATTGGCGTTGTTGAGTAGTTTGGAGAGGGGGTAATATTTCAAGTGTTGTTCTCGTAACATGGCCAAGTCTCAAAATTATGAGGTCCATCGCTTGTGTATCCCTTTTGATGCTTTACAGTACAAAGTCAATATATATATCACACGCTCTCTCTCTCCGTTTCTTATACGAACTAAAATTCGTCAAATATATTTTAAACAAAATTTGAGTTACTTGAGTAAATTGAGTAAATTACTTGAGTTATTTGAGTTGATTGAGTAAATTGCTGTTTATTAAAAAATTTAATAATTTTTGGAATTTTTAAAAGATTGTGATACACAGCAAATTTGAAAGTCTTTTTTACCTCCTTGGATCAGAAAATGAAAATTCTTTGAACTCTTTGAAATTCTTTTTATGAAACAAATATTTATTTGATAAAAAGGTAAAAAAAAAAAAAAAAAAAATGTTTTGAATTATTTAATGCAAGGGTGTTAAACTCATAGACTAACTTGGGCCAAACAAACAAGGTTTAACTTTAGGTGGGCAGCAAAAAAAAATCAATATTCATAGAAACGTAGGTTTATTTTGAATAATGCATTATAATAAACATTTATAAAAGAACAAGAAAATTTAAGGTTTACGTCCTGA
>BMAV01014326.1:0-67699 GCA_019973955.1 Trichonephila inaurata madagascariensis | reverse complement strand
TATGCTCAAAACGTTGCCTTCCGTTTTGAATTCGAACCTTGCGTTCTCAACTCAATAAAAACAGAACCCCCCCTCACTTGGAAACAAATTGACCTAATATTCCGTAACTGTTGCAAAATTTTCCCGGTTTTAAACCCTTTTTTTGGGCCCGGGGGGAGGCGGGCCCCCTTTCAGGGGGTGGATCGTTTTAACCAGGAAAGCTGGTTAAGTCCAGTTTATCCAGGCTCTTTCGTGACTTTCCGGGCCCCTGGGCACCTGCCCCTTCCCAATGGATTAACCGGCACTGGTTGTGTGCTAAACGGAGATTGGAATGGAAAAGGGTTCTTCAGAAGGCCTTGGCCCACCCAGGGCTGTTGTGTCAATAGAAAAAGAAGAATTAAAATAAACAAACCATTTCTGAAAAATACAATTGAATAAACAAAGTTTAATGTTTCAATAAAATTCTATGCAATAAGTAAGTTCAAAAATATGCATCCTGGGTTGGGGCCCCAAAATATGGTATACCTAATATCAGTGGCGCATACAGGAATTTTTCAAGAAAGGGGGGGGAGGAGGCACCAGGGTCTAAAGCAGAGGTTCCCAAACTTTTTTGTCTTAGACCCCTTGCCATGTTTTTTTGCCTTTGGGTAAAACCCCTTTTTACCTAATGTTAAATTTTTGTGTACGTTTATCAACTTATAAATAACTTTTTGACAGCTTGTATAGATATATTTACTTTAAAAGATTTAAATTTTTAACTTTTGTGAAATATAAAGCTTAAAATTTAAGAAACACATGTTAATATTAAATAAAAATTTAATAGTATATAAAATAACTGTTACATAAAACAACTACAGCAAAAAAAAAATGTTTTTTAATGGGAGAGATGGGGATCTGGCCCTTCAATAGCAAATTTTAACATTTAGCATAATTCTTGGCGAGTTTTACACTAAATCTCTTTTCCATAATTCGGATAAATAAGGGGTTGTTTTTTTTTTAAAGAAAAAAATTTTGACATCCATCTTAAACTTTTCTTTAAGATATTCGTTAGTCCTATACCAATCAATTCCTCCTGAAATATGACATTTATTTTCGTCAATGTGACCATATGATTCATTGACTTGTGGTATTCCCTGGTCAAAGCGTTTCAAACCCCAAATTTTAAAACCTGAATAGGGATTTTAATGTTGAACGTAGTTTAAAACGGGGGATTTTCTGTGACGAAATGATCAACTGAAAATTCGTGATGTCCAAATTTTACCCTTTAACAATTCTGTCAAGAGAAAAATGAAACGTGGTTTCTTTTTTTTAAAAAAATATCTGCTTGTTTTAATAAAATATAACTGCAAATTAGCCTCATTAAATTTAGTAAATAAATCTTTAAAAAAAGGGAAAATCTGGTTTCCACTTGATTACATTTTCTTTTAAAAATTTAAAATCCCTCTGTTTTAATGAAAGCCACTATCGTGACCACCATTTACACCTCATGAACCCCTAAAATTTTTTTTTTACGACGTGGGCCCCTTCGGTCTTTATAGACCACTTTGGGGGAAACACTGGTCAAATTCTACCCCCTATCATGAATATCCAACATATTCTTTCGATTTTTTTGTTTTGGGGGAAAAAAAAACATAAAAAATTTATTGAATAAATAATCAGCATTTAAAAAATAAAAAAATTATTAAAACATATACTTACCGTAAAATCCAGCGTATAACGCATACCTTTCTTTCAAGGTTAATTTTTAATTTTTTGGGATATTCCCCTTGCGGCACCCCCTTGAAGAAATCTGAAATATTAGTATACATTGCTCGTATGTTTTGAAGTTATTTATTCGAGGTATTATCCCAGACTTTTTTGATCAAATAGTTTTCTTCTAGAACTACTACTCTTTTAGTTCATAAAGCAAGTCATTTCTTTTAAATAAACAGTACTTCGATACATATAGAAGTAAAAAAATATTTATGCTCATCCAGTAGCGCACACAGGAATTTTTCCGAAGAAGGGGGTTCGGGGGAAAAAATTCATCATTCTTGTATCATGCTATTTTTGATTTTGTCGATCTTCAGGGAAAAAAACACAGTAAAAAATAATTATTGAATAAATAATTGTTTAATTTAAAAAAATTAATCATTAATAACAAATATTTAATTAAATTTTACGTATTATATACTTAGAATTAAAAACCAAGGGAAAAAATCAAGGGCTTTGAGGGGGGTCCGGACCCCAGGGCCCCCCCTTATGTGCGCCACTGTGCTCATTTCTTTTGTCATTTTTAAAATGCTATTGTTTTTTAAAACCCCGGGCCCTTACCGCGCACTCTTAATTTTAAAAACCTTTTTTTTTTGAGTTAAAAGTGCGCACATTTTATGGTAATTAATTTTACGTACTATATACATAGGATTGTAATCAATCGAAAAAACAAGGGCTTTGGGGGGAGGGGGTCCCGACCCGGGGTCTCCCCACCCTCTTGTGAGAATCACTACCTAATATTAGTAAAAAAAAGTTGTCTTTAATCGTACACTGGACACCACAACCACAAATAATTCCTATTTAAATAAATCCTGAACATTGATTTGAAACATTTGCAGCACGTTCCTACCAGACAAACGAAATGCTTTTGAATCTAGGTGAACGAGTCTGTATGGCTAATAACCTGATAGAAAGATGAAATCTTTTTCTTTTCATATCCATTATGTATGAAAGATATTTGCAATCACAGCATTTTTAACGCGTACACGTCTCGCTGTTTAAATGTGGATATTATATCAAATGGAAAAATCAATTCTTTAGTAGATTGTGCGTGGTGTGGTATATGATTTTTTTCGGTATTCAGGTCACTAGGTCCATTTCATTTCTTTATAGTTTTGTACTCAAAATGTTTCTAGTTTTAAGACTTGTGTTATTTTAACGCGTACTACTTTTGAATTTCAATATTCCATGACAATTCCCCCTGCAAAAATGAAAACTGTATCAGTTATGAGATTAAAAGATATATTTGTTCTTTCAGGAGAAAACTACATCATTTTTTTTTTTTTTTTAGTAGAGGGGAAAAAAAGGAGATTTTTTTTTTTTTTAACCTTTAGGATCATGACAGATGAGAGAAAAATTAAGATCAAAATTAAAATTAAATTTAACATTTATGAAAAGAAAAATAAACATAATTAAATATAACTGAATTAATATCCACATATGTATAAATTCCAAGTGTATTCACATTAATCCTTTATCTACCGACGGTATTCTTTTAGTACCCACCCCACTTTTTTTCCCCTAGAATAATCCTTTTTTACGAATATTCTGACGATACTTTTTATATATATAGCAGGAATATTCTTTTTAAATCCTTTTTTTCCCAAAACATAAGGGCAGCACGGTATGAGTATTTTTAGCGGGGAAAGGGGAATAGTTTTTTTATCAGAAATTTATTTTCGCTGACGGCGTTTTCAGTGCATTGCAAAGATTATTATTTTTTTCCCAATAAATAGTTTATATCAAAATTTAAGTGTCTTATTTTGTTTGTATGTTAATGAAGACCTTTGAAAACGATTTTCCTATTTATTTTAAGGGGAACGGGGTTTATAATTTTTTAAAAGTTAATTATCTTTTTTTAATTAATTAGCTATTAGGGATTAAATTTCCCAAAGTTGAGTATTGTATTTATGTATATCCCTTAATTTTTAATGTAGTGACCGAAAAAAAATAGCATTAAAAAAACTGCAGTAAATCAAAATGCGGTAGATAAAAGGTTCAAGTGTATGTAATCCCACACACACACATTATTTATTAACGCTAAATTCAATCGATGTTCTAGCAAACTTCTTCCCCCCCCCCGAATGGGGCTGCGCGGATTGATGTTTTACCATTGCAGACTCAGTACATTCTCCAGGAGCTGGTATCTCTTTTTAGTGCGGCACCATATCGGCGGATACTAACTGCTGCAATGTAATTTTGACGCCCAGTTTCCTCT
Source organism: Trichonephila inaurata madagascariensis (assembly GCA_019973955.1). Classification (NCBI taxonomy): domain Eukaryota; kingdom Metazoa; phylum Arthropoda; class Arachnida; order Araneae; family Nephilidae; genus Trichonephila; species Trichonephila inaurata. Next base: position 63,750 of record BMAV01014326.1, on the reverse strand, counting down.
CCAGAGGGAGACACCTAAGCTCTGACGATGCAAAGTTGTACGAAGAATTTAATTTTGCCGAGAGAACCCAAGCCAAGCAGGCACTCTAAGTATCTTTAACATGCCGCACAGTCATATGACAGGGACACTATCGATTTTCTACGTTATGAAAACCCACCAACTGGGGCCAAACCCGCAAATTTAGACTTTAAGAAGGTCAACCCCCTTGCCCCCCAACCCGGGGCAATTTAAAGGGAAAATAATAATTATCCCTGCTTGTTTTGTGTCAACATTCAGAATTATGAATCAATTATTTCAAAAAATAAACGAATAAATAAAAATAAAAAAACGCTCACAATAATAATGAATACAAAGGGAATAAATTTTGAAATTATGCCAAAATGTTTCACGCTATAGAATTCTAAGGGTAAAAGAATACACATCTTAGCCACCAGTGAGGATTGAACTCACGACCCCTGGTTTAAAAAACCAAATGCTCAACCCCCGAGCCCATGGTGGCTCGAATGATACGTGAGATAAAAGAAATTTCCCCAAAAAAACTGTGTGGTTTTCTTTTCTGTTTTTAAGATTATTTTATCTTTTTGATATTTATGCAGTTGCTCTTTATTGTTATTTTATGGCAGAAAAGAGCATTTGATCGCTTATTGCGCGTGTACTTATTTTTATATAAAAAAAACAATTTACATTTTTAGATATAAAATAAGTTCGGCAGATGAGTCTGTGCCCTTTTCATAGGACGCAAGATGAATAAAATGTATATTTAAATAAGGACAGTGAAGGTTTTCTTGCAGTGAAAAGGAGGACAAAAAATTTAAGAAAAAATTACGACGTAAATGTATGAAACATTTTATTAACTCAAACAAGAATACATTAATATAACCTTCTAATATTTACTTAAACGAGTATTTTCCAATTGAATGAATTTTTTTTTGTCAATATATCATTTTCTAATGTATGGGAAATTTCGGAGCAAAAAAATGTGCTTCATATTGAATTTTACGGTAAGTGTTGCAGCTAAAGAATCAACATTCAATTTTGATTTCTCACTTATTCAAAAATCATTACCAATTACACGCCCTTGGTAGTACATTGTTTTCTTTCAAACGTTTAGAACAGGGGTACTTAACCTTTTTTCCTGCTGGGCCGCATATACATTCACCTTTGGGGGCCGCATACATATTTAGTTTTTCACGGGCCCGCATACATATTTGCTCTTCACACCCGCAAAAAAAGGGGGGGGATAGAAATGCTTTAGAACTAAGATAACATTGGAAATTTAAAATGTGGAAAAGTCAAAATTTATAACTCCTGTTTTTCTTTTTTTAATTTATTATTTTTTTTTATTTTTTTTTTGTCACTAACACCCAAATTAAAAGAATTTAAAAAAACTCCCTTTACAATTTTTGACAGTAAACGGTTTCAAAAGATTCCAATAAAATAACAAAATTCATAGGTGTTTTTTTACTGCTGCGCATTTCCACGGGAAAAAAAATTTTTGCTGTTTCAGAAATATTTAATAAAACCCCTTTATCCTCTGAAGAGATCTTAGAGGGAAAAATGTCATTGGAGAGATTCCTGTTTATTGTTTTTTAAATACAACTTTCAGACAAATCAAACAAGTAATGATCCATGTTTGTTTTTCACGGCGAAACAGTCAATCTCCAAATCGTTCGAATATTTTTCGCTTGAAAAGTATAAAAGATTGTTAAAAATTAGTTCCAACCAGTAGCGCACACAGGAATATTTCAAAGGGGTCCGGGGTTGAAAGTTCACCATTCTTGTATCATGCTATTCTTCATTTTGTCAATTTTCAGGAACAAAACCACAATAAACTAATTATTGAATAAATAATTAGCATTAATTAATAAATTTAATCATTAATAACAAATATTTAATTAAATTTTACGTATTATATACTTAGAATTATAACCAATCGGAAAAAATCAAAGGGCTTTGGGGGTCCAGGACTTAGGACTACTAGTGAGCGCCACTGGTTCCAACCATAAAATTTTCGCCACTGTTGTCTGTTATCCTCATCTTAATCGTTACAAACAGAAAAAGAATACCACTTCGCATCCATACGACATCGACAGTAAAAAAGCAAATTCAATATATTTGATTTCTTATCAAAGAATTTCCTACCCCAGATTTTTAACACATTGTTCTTAAATAAGTGAATTTCTCAGAGGAATGGGTCATGCCCGGGTCACTGAAAAATGCTCCGTGGACCGCATGTGGCCCGCGGGCCGCAGGTTGAGTATCGCTGGCTTAGAAACACGCTCCCTCAAATTCCAAAATCTCGCAGGTGCACTCCCTTCGAAAAGCCAGCTCACACAACAATGAAGGAGTATTTCCTACAATATAATTTTCTATTGCAATTCGCGATAAAGTGTATTTAAAAAATCATTTTTATCTGAGATAACCATATTTTAATAAAAGTGTAAAAATTGGTATTTATTATGACCTTGTCAATTTTTAATTTTTCAATAAATCTTCGAGTGCCACCGTTACAACTCAGCCGTGCCACATTGTGTCACGAGAACCGCGGGTTAGCCAACCCAAGGGGCGTCTTATGACTCTTTGAGGCCCTGAACCCGGAGAAATCAAGATTTTTGAGGCCCTGGGCCCCCATGCAAAATTAGGCCCTACCTGAGATTTTCAAAAGTAGTCAGTATACAGCATGCATTTTCAAATACTCGTTTAAATAGTAATTTGTAACAAATAAATGGGCACGGACTCAATCAGAGCCCTAGATACAGTGGCGACACAAGGGTGTCCTAGGTCGACACCATGCCTTGATTTTTGAGTGGTTATAATCCTACGTATATATTACATAAAATTTAATTATGTATTTCTTATTAATAATTAATTAATGCTAATTATTTATTCAATAATCAATTTTGTATTGTTTTTGTTCTCGAAAATCGACAAAATCAAAAGAATATGGAGGGCAGCGTATTGGAACATGATACCAAAATGGTGGACTTTCCGACCCTGGACACCCCCGTTGAAAAATGTTTGCGTGCGCTACTACCTAGGTACAAACCGTTTCGACCGATGGCCGCATTTCGACTAAATGAGTTGAATGATTGTTTATATTATTAAGCCTAATCCTAGACATGGACAACGGTCATCACATAATAATACATTCTTACCACTTTTACCAGTTGACATGCGGTTCGATATTCCCTGTTTTTTGGAGATTATGTATGGGTCAGTGGCGCACACAAGGGGCTGGGGTCCAGACCACCACAAAGACCTTGATTTTTTCCCCAATTGATTGTAATTCTAAGTAAATAGTACGTAAAACTTAATTAAATATTTGTAATTTATGGTTAATTTTATTAATTAATGCTAATTATTTATTCAATAATTAGTTTGTTCCTGAAAATCGACAAAATCAAAAGGAGCATGATGTAAGAAGGGTGGACTTTTGACCCTGCACCCTCCCCCTTGAAAAATTCCTGTATGCGTTACTAACGGGTATAATATTTGATCACATTAAAATTATCCGGATAATGGTCTTATTAAGACAATGTCAAGAACGAAAAGGGGCCTCCACCGAGGGTGAGCCCCTGAGCCCGGGCCCAGTCAGCCCTGCCTTAAGACGTCCCTGGCCACCCTTGGACTAGATCCATAAAATTCCAGTCCACCATTTGTCAAAAATAACTTTACACAGAAAACAAAAAAGACCCTGCATATTCGATGATTTTTTTTATTATTTATCACTAATAACCTTATCTGCAATCAAACGAAATAAAACCTGTTGCATTTTCCAGTCCACGTGGAGCAAGCGGTGATAAAGAAAAAAAAAGAAGAAAGAGAGAGAGATAGAGAAATCTCCTCCATCAATGGCACAGATATCGAATTCGGGTGAAACGCGTGGGGTCAACGTCTCCAAATTGTCCTTCACTCTTCCGAATGACACGATTCGCAAGGCCGTAGCACTCCTACGCAGGTGGTACAAGCATCGTTACGGGTGTCATAGCAAGAAGAGGGGATTAAGGGGAATCGAAAGACACTGCTTTTTTCAACAGTGGTCGGGTTGCGGGGAGATGCCGATTATCGACACCAAACGACCCCCAACTGGTTATTCAATTAACTTGCCATTAGAAGAGAAGGTGTTATACGTCACTTATATCTTTGACAGTTTTCTTCGGTACTTAAGATCATATGTGATTTTTTTTCCCATATGATACACATGTGCAAATGGTTCCTTTTAAATCTTCAGAAACAGTACAGAACAACCAATGACAAGAAAAAAAAAAAACTGCAACAAAAAAATGTGTAGATTAAAGCTGCTAAGCAGCTGCATGCTGGCTTTTCCAGCTGGATATTTAGAATAAGTGGTTAATGATGAATGTGCTGATTTAAGCCTAAGTATATCACCCTCAATGCATTCTAGAGCATTTTTAAATGTTTGATTCAGAATAAGATTTTTGATTTAAGTTTTCGGAATTGCAATGGAGACATTTTTTTTTTAATTGTTAAGTGAAAATAGATTTTTAATTGAGGCAATATCTACATCGAAAAAGATCTCCTTGTTTTAAGAACTAAGAATTGGAGAACACTAGTAGGAAGAAGGCTGGCCTGGAGAAGCCTTCTTGAGAAGGGCAAGGCTCACACTGGACTGTCGAGTCACTGACATCTCTAAGGATAAAAGAGGATGGAAATTCGGGAAACATTTTCGAACTAAAAAAAAATACTTCCAATCAATATTATGCATATTAATGGCGTACACGGACTACTTTTATGAGGGGAGGGGAGAGAAAAATATTTTAGAAAACACGTAGACGAAAGCATTGAGGTAAGTGGTGCACGCAAGGGAGGTCCCCTGTTCCGGCCCCCATAGCCCATTTTTTTTCGATTGATTCTAATCTGATGTAAATAGTAAGTAAAATTTAATTAAGTATTTGTAATTAACAATTAGTTTTTATTAATTATTGCTAATTATTTATTCAATAATGAACTTTTTACTGTTTTTTATTCCCGAAAATCGACAAAATCAAAAGAGTTCAAATATTAGGCGGCGTATTGAAACATGATACGAGAACGGAGGACTTTCGACCCTGAATTCTCCCCTCCCCCCTTCTTGAAAAATTCCTATGTGCGCTACTGACTGAAGTATAATCTTTATTCTAAAAAATTACAGCTTAAAAAAAACTAAAAAACGCCCTTTTATAGTTAATCGAACTAAATATTTTAGTCGCCAAATCTGGACTTAGTCACTGAATCTGGAATTAATCACCAAATCTGGAAATGGGACCTGGAACTAGTCGCCAGATGCGGGATGGGATCCGAAAATGGGAAATCGTTAGTCCTGATGATCCTGATCAGGACAATGTTATCGGTCCTGGACAAGTGAGCAAAATTTCGAATTAATCTGACCTTTTAAAGAGTGTAAAAATTGAGTTAAATTCCGTTACATACAAGTAAAGCTTTTAAAAGGGTGTTAAAATTGAAAAATCTGTTGGTCATTGAGGCCGATGTAGCCTAGTGGTTATGGTCACGAACAGTTTTCTTTGAAATTAAAATTCTCTATGTTATAAACCAGATAACTCTTTAAAATCAATTTCTATAGAAAGCAACTGGAGCGTTAACGCGATCTACCAAAAATGTTCCCACGAGCTACTATTAGCTCGCGATCCACGGTTTGGCTGCTGTTATCTCACTGCGCTTGAATTACTTTACAACCTTAAAGGCAATGCAATCGAAATTCCTTCCAAGGACGAGGACAACACTCTTGAATTGTTACTTTCTTAACTTCCACAATTCATCAAACTTCTACTTAGTGAGCAGCAGCTTTTTCCGCGTGCGATAGATCTTACGTGTCCTTTTGACCTGTACTTCCAATCAAAAAGACTCGCGGCCAGTAATTGTTAAAAACATATTCCAAGCTCACAAATTTTTAAGGGTACCAGAACGGGTTCGAAAGATTAACTGAAAAAAAGAAGAAAAAAAAGACTCTTTGTTTAAGGGACATATATATATCTTTCAAAATTTCCAATAAAGCTTCGATTTTATTGGGATCTTAAGGTATCCGACTACGTTCGGAACCGTGATTTTAAAAAAATACATAAATGGATAATTTTCATGATATTTAGTGTCACTTAGATTAAAATACATGTATAAAATTTGTTTTAAGGCCATTTTGATAAAAAAAAAATTTAAATACAATATTTCGGCAAAAAATTAACTTAGAATAACCCTTATTCAAAATGTTCTCCTTTTATGAAAAATGCTTCTATTATAATAATGGCTGCCTGTATACAACCAAGACCTCTGTACAGAGGCTCCAACTATGTGATTCTTGAAATATTCACATTGGCTCATTTGCTTTTCAGAATACAACTCATTGAAATAATGATCGGCGTTTTTTCTTAAAATTTCTCCCCTCTGTTATTTCGTAAAACACGGATATAAAGCCACTTCGTTATATATTTCAAAGCATTCTAGTTGACCTCTCTGTGCAAGTGCGAGCTATATACAGGCAAAATATTATATCTAATAGAAGCATTTTTCACAAAATTGAAAATGGGTTATTCTATGTTCATTTTTGTCAAAATATTGTACTTAAATAATTGTTTTGTTGTAATACTATCCTTAAACAATTTGTACCGCATACATTTTCTAATCTAAGTGACACTAAATATCATAAATATTATCCATTTATATGCTTTTGCAAAATCTCGGTTCCGAACGCAGTCGCATACCTTAATAAAGATACTTTAATTATTCTTTCGAAATACAAAAATAAATTTTTAGTTAAAAAAATAAATTTTTTTTCTGTTTAATTTAAGTTTGATATGATTTTTGAGATATAATACATGTGCTTTTGTTTAGGTACTGTTTTTTAAAAAAGTATCCCTTATACATGTAAAGTATTTTTTCCATATTTATAAAACAATACATAAAATACAGAGAACCTATTTTTTCAGTAAAATATTAAATATTAAATTTAATTAATCAACAATTAAAGATTTTGAACATTTCTATTTTCTTATATTCTAGTCGTCAGATCCACTTGACGCAGCACCAACAACTCACATTCTACACACACTCGCCATAACAAATATCTCGTTCTTTCGCCTATCCACCGACTCACTGGTGGGGAAGTAGTGTAGAGGGGGTATGTAGCGGTATCTACGTTTGCCAGCAATAGCCTCCAGACAGGGGTGATCATTTTTGTCTAGTGGTATATTACCCGCGGCTTTGGATCCATACGTCGCGGGTTCTGTCCTCCGCATATGTGTCACTTTACGAGTATACACACATAACACAGGACTACTTACAAAACACGACGGACAAGAGTTTAAAGGAATATTTATACATACAAGTAGTGGCTGGCTAATTTTCCTTGAAAACAGGAGTTTATATACAAAGCGGCAAGAGCGGAAATTCAAAAACTCACATGAATTTTCGAAGATGTCTCTTTTGATTGGTCCAGATAATCGGATAATGCTCGTTATATGTAACTCTTAATTTACATACTCTGAGCTTATAATTTCCAAGAGACAAAGTTACGATTATATCCCGTTATGTGGGTAATTAACAGTTACTTATTTACATGAAGTTCTTGAGGGCCAGGACTACTACAAATTTTAAAAAATTTGAAAGATGCAATTAACGTGAATTATTACATGCATATGTTTCCTACACAGTGGCACACACAGGAATTTTTCAAGGGGGGAGTCAGGGTCGAAGAACCACTATTCTCGTATCATAACTCCTATGCGCCGCCCATTATATTCTTTTGATTTTGCCGATTGTCGGGAACAAAATAGTAAAAAATGATTTATTGAATAAATAATTTACATTAATCTGCAAAATTAATTATTAATAAACAATATTTAATTAAAATTTACGTACTATATATAGGATTAAATCGAAAAAACCAAGGGTATACGATTCAATCGGAAAAAAAAAAAATCAAAAAGGGCAATGAGGGGAACTCCTGGGCCCCTAACTGAAGTGAACACCTTGTTTGCGCCACTGTTTCTACACAATAAAAGGCACTATTACCAAATTGGTCAAAGTGTTTAAAAACTAACTAGGTGACAATTTTTTTTAAAATTAAAACTACTCTGAAAATTAAGAAATTTTTGTGATTTCAAGCATCGTACACATTTAAACAATATTCACTTTTGTCAGAAGGGGATAAGGAGGAAGTGAAAACAAAAACAAAACAAAAATAATGAGTTCGAAGAGGGAAAGTTTTGAGACCTTCGCGTGCAAGGAGCGTTGATAGTAGAAGTTCGTGACCCGAATCTATGAAATAGAAGTGATAAGGAATCCCAAAATAATCTACAAACCGAAATAAATTTTCTTACAATTATCATTTCAAAGAATCATGCGTAAAAAACTTTATAGTTTCGGATACAAAAATGCAAATCTCTGTGTTTAATATGAAATATCTTATCTTTCTGAACTTTCGTGATATTTCGTGGAGTTTAAAAATTTGCATGCATCATAATTTAAGATGCATAGAAGTTTAAATTTCATGAAAAACTAAATTAAAAAGTTGAAACAACTAAATAACACATCACCATTAGGTTTAATAAAAGGTAAATTATTTCGGATTTTTAAAAAAAGTGTGTTTTATCTTTTTTTTTTCAAACAATTCACACATAAAAAAACTGTTATTCGTATTTCTCATTTAAACCCCCACAAACAAATAAATAATAATAATAAAAGAATTCTTGGAAATGAAGCTTGAAAATATTTTCGCAACTCATTATGTATAAATAATGATTATAACATTAGATTTTTCTTGATTTTATAAATCTTTGGCTGTAATGTTTTGTTGAAAATTGTTTCTGTAGCCATAAAAAAATAGAACTGTAAAATGGAATAATATTTTTTAGATCTGGAATTTTATATATATATTGACATACCTTAATCTTAATTAAGATTTTGCTAGGGCTTGAAGATTAAATTATGTTTGAACGTTAATTATTCGATTTTTATGTTATAAAGTTCACGGCATATTAAGAAAACGAAGACCACATATTGAGGTATCCGACTATGTTCGGAACCGTGATTTTAAAAAAAGCGCATAAATGGATAATTTTCAGGATATTTAGTGCCACTTAGATTAGAATACATGTATTTATTCTAATACATGTGTACATTCTATACATGCATACATTTTAAGGACATTATGACGAAAAAAAATATTTAAATACAATACTTTGACAAAAAAATAACTTAGAATAACTTTTTTTCTCAAAACGTTCTCCTCTTATAAAAAATGCTTCTATAAAATAATATTTTGCTTAGAAAAAGTAAAGACTTCTCCCCCACAGAGTCTGAACTGGGATTTTGGAAAAAATCACATTATTTTCAGAGTTACCACCCATTGAAATAATTATCGGCATTTTTTTCTTAAAATTTCTTCCCTCTGTTGTAGTAAAATATGGATAAATCCACTTCTAAGTTATATAAAGGGAGAATGTTTTTGAAAATGAGTCATTCTACTCGTATGTTCATTTTTTGTCAAAATATTGTTCTTAAATAATTTTTTATTGTAATACTATTCTTAAAACAATTTTATATACATTTTCTAATCTAAGTGACACTAAATATCATAAATATTATCCATTTATGAGCTTTTGCAAAATCACGGTTCCAAACGTAGTCGGATACCTTAAGTTCTTACCTTTTTATAGATAAAAGGGTTGCAGGGTGCAGAGGGGATCATTATGGCTATACAGTGGCGCCCACAAGGGGGGTGTCCTAGGGGTCCGGACCCCCCCTAAAGCCCTTGATTTTTTTCCCGATTGATTGTAATTCTAAGTATATATTACGTAAAATTTAATCAAGTATTTGTAACTAATGATTAATTTTATTAACTAATGCCAATTATTTATTCAATAATTAGTTTTTATTGTTTTTTGTTCCCAAAAATCCACAAAATCAAAAGGAGCATGATACAAGAATGGTGGACTTTCAACCCTGGACACCCCCCTTGAAAAATTCCTGTGTTCGCTACTGTGGCTATATATATATATTTACAGTTTAGAGGATATCAATAGTTTTAAAACCAGTAAAAGTTGTGAGCCTCTATTTCATTAAATACCATAAAATTAAATGATATGCATTTTTTTTTTCCTTAACATAAGATTATGTCTAAAATTGTTGCAAATTTGCATTTTTAAATTATATACAGTATCTCAATTCCAAATAATTTTTTTCAAACTCAGAATTAAATAACAACGTAAGTTAAAAAAACTAAGCACAACTCAGCCACCAGTGAGGATTGAACTCACGACCCCTGGTTTACAAGACCAGTGCTCTAACCACTGAGCTATGGTGGCACGCATTTGTCAAAAGATAAAAACGATGTGATCAAAGCTCACGGCGGATAGTCTTATCTAGAAATATTATCTTTCTTTTGATATTTATGCAGTTGCACTTTATGGTTATTTTATGGATGAAGAAAACATCTGATTTGCTATGAAGCGTGTACTTATTTTAACATAAAAACCAGTCTATTTTCTAGATATAAAATGGGCTTCTTTAAATGATGATTTCCTGCTGGCAGACATGACATGACCCATACGAACTGATGCAAACATAGGCTCAGAAAAATTTAACTTTTATCGTATAACCAATGGAGTAGCTAATTTCGAGGGGGCTCTGTATTAAAATTTCTCCGGGGCCTTTTTTAGATATGGGAGCTCTGTTGGCGGGACTGCAGTAACACATGTTGGGGCCCCTGTAGCTTGGGGCCCCGTATCATTGATACGGCGGTAACTACGCCCCTGCGTATAACACACGCATTATACATATATATGTATTCTTTTATAATAAACCGTTAAATTTTAGATATCTGTGTCTTCGATGTAAACATTTTTTGTCTTAGTTGTAAATCTATTGTTTTGGAAATTGGGTGACGATATAATTTTCATCATTGTATGCACATTTCTTTTCGATTTCTTGTTTTAATATTCACAGTACTTTTCTGTGTGTTTCAGTTTCACTCGAAACTACTTGTAGAAGTGAGATTTGATTCAATTATGAATGAACTAAATGGTTTAAGATAAGAATATACATAAAATAAAATTATTCATTCGGAACTGAACCAAAAACTGTTATTTTTGTAGGAACGAAAACCGAAATATATATTTTTTTTTCGTTGAACTGGAACAAAAAAATTACGGTTCGAAGCCCTGGTCGTAACAAATTTTTCCCATTTCTAAAAATTTTCTATTTCGCGTATACCTTTTAAATTTTAAATAATAAGGAAAACCAAATAAAGTTTCAAACAGCAGAGTGGCATCAACAACATCGTGCACTTACTCATTTTTCTTTCTCACACCGTAGCCTTCCCCTTCTACGTTCAAAATAAACAAGGGGATGGCTAGGAAGGGGGGTGGATGTTCTAAGACGTAGTATTTTCTTCCCGCTTCGGTTTCCCGTTATCGTTTGTTGATCCTCCTGAGTGTGTTGACCAGTATCGGGTTGTTACATTTAACAAGCTTATCGCCTACTTCAAACAATATGAAGACTGTTGGTAAACAGATTGCCTTGGCCTCTGCTATGTAAACTAAGCCGGCGTGTGGTTTCCAGTTCAAGGATGTTTAATTAGATGTTAAACTGTGTAAAAAGGATGTTTTTTACGGCAATGCCAATGTCAATATTTTGTGAGTTCTCGCGGTTCTTTTTATTAGAATCCTTCAGAATTTATGGTACTTGAAGGGGTTCTCTCTCTCTCTCTCTCTTTTTACAGACGAGTTTCTTTTATTCATTCACAGTTTTGTTTTAAAATACTTAAAGGGGCAGGCGGGAATCATTTAGTGAGACTTGGTGAATAGTAACCTTTGGCACCCCGTTGCCAAAGGTCAAGGGTTTGAATTTTACGCTTGCTTTTTCATTTCTTCTCCAACATTTCGTGTTGTGATATATCGCATACATGCGTGAGGTCTGAGTTCGATTCACCGGTCAATTTTTTTTCATTTCAATAATTTTTTTAAAAAATTAAATTTATTTATGAAAGGTTTATTAAATATTAAATGATATTTTATGTAATTATTTTGTATTTTATAAAAAAAAAAAATACTGTAACTATACAAATATTTATATTAAATTTTATAAATATATTTTTATATTAATAAATAATATTTTTAAAATAAAATGAAAAAATATGACCGATGTATCGAACCCAGACCTCGTGCACAGTAGGCAGACGATATATGAACCAAGCTACGAAATCGTTGGAGGAAATTGAAATGTAATTGTATAAAAGCTAAGCATGAATTTCGAAGGCTTTTTTCTCCGAATTGACTGGCCATTCGGCGGAATTACATTGAGGGTTGAACACCCTAATGGAGTACTAATATCACACCAAGTCTCGATCCCAAATGAATTTCCTTAGTCATGCCCTCTCCTTGTTAGTAAAATGTTAGATCATAACAATTATGTTTGATATTAATATCTCATTTAAAAAAAAGAGGGTACAAGATATATATATAAATAAATATACATAGGGAGAGTGAACAAATAGCAGGAATTGAAAAATGGTTCTATAAAGGGTTAAATCATTTTCTTATTGTCATGTTTAAGTACTGAATAAAATGGTTTATAGTTTGTTTAATTTCTAAGTAACAAAATTGAATAATTAGCTTAGAATGATGAAATATAACAAATTATTTATAATTTTTATAGTAGTGTAACAAAAACAAAAGATTTCTCGACTACTAGAATCTAGTCTTTACACTTAGGGGAATACATTAGCTCAAGAAAAATGCATATCGCTACATTAAATCCTCACAAAAATAGTTTCTGAGATGCAGGAAATGCTTAATTTCAGTTTAATACTACACTCTTAAACCCTAGTTTATTCCCATATATCTTAACCAAAGTATACAAAACTTTCTTTTAAAAATTATTAGATATAACTAATCCTCTCTTGTCCTTGGTGTAACAAAGAACACTTCCTTCGGGAATTTATGGAGTGCATTGTCTAAACACGACAGATTCAATTCCACTTTTTTACTTCTGTAAAAGTGATGGCTGCAGGAAACCACCAATTCATTTTATTTCTTCCTCTCTGCACAGTTAATATGTCTGCGCATTGTGAAAGTGATAAATTTTATGAATATCCTGTTGCATAATATACACAGAGATGTTGTTCTCGCCCTTGCCTTAACAAGTCGCAAATAAAGTTCGTTACTCTTGTACAAAAGAAGTTATTTCTGGAGTGTCTAGGTTCTAAATTAGTGTTTGGTTTATCACTCTGTGAAAATGTTAATGTACTGAATACCAGAGGTTGCCAAAGTGGTGGTCCGCGAGAAAATTTCACTGGTCCCCAGAAAAATGGGGAATATACTTACTCATCACGTTATGTTATGTTTTAAGATGCATTGAAACATAATTGAATTCATAACAATACTTGAAAAGTTATAAAAACGCTACTTCATAGAATAACGCCACGGTAAATAAGTCGTACTGCTATGGCTGCATTGTTATATGTGGATAATAGATCCGTTTGCTGCAAAAATTCAGGATAACAATTCAAGCATGCATCTAAAAGAAAACCTCATCGACCTATCGTCCGATGAAACTCTCAAATTTAAATTTCATTCAACCTTATCAAGTTCTTAGTTTTGTTTTCCATAAAAAGTGAATAAATACTCTTTTCTTAGTGAACTTGCGACGAAAATTCTGATTCAATTCTCCACTATTTATTTATTCTCATCTGTCACAGCCATCAAAACAAGGTACCGATCTCAGCTTGAAATAAATGCAGTCCTCCGTCTTGCAATAACAACATTGGATCCAAATATCCATAATCTTATTTCAAGTAAGCAGGAACATCCGTCACACTAGAAAACGTATAATGAATGCTAAAAGTTTGATGTACTTAAACCATTTTTTAATTGTTTCGTTTTTACAGAGTTTTTGTTCCTTTTGTTGTGGTTTATCAATAAAGCTTTCATAATTTGGTTACAATTAATAGTTTCATTTTATTAACTAAGTACATTTTGTGTGTTCTTAGATCACAAAGTTTTTTAATAAATACGTTTAACACTTAAAAAATCCTATTAGGGGTCTGGGGGATTTAAATTATGAATTTATTGGCCCACGAGGTCAAAAAGTTTGGCGACCGCTGCTGTATACAATGAAATTTTAATATAAAATCAAAAGCAATTTTTTTTTTAACCTTAACTAGCCGTTACCGGTCCGCTTCATTGAGTATTTCATGATCTTCAATGACTGTTTGCTGTTTTTAAGTTATTGAGAGATATCTTAGTGCTAACATTCAACTTTCAATTGTATTGAAAAACATTCTTATAATTCTCACCTGTTGATTTGAAAAAAGCAGGATTTGAATTCTGACCTCTCCCGCTTGAAAGTTAATTTCCGTAACACCGGTTCCCAGCGGATTTCAAATCACCAAAAGAAACATATATTCCAAATTTCATTACTGTAAGTCAAGTAGTTCGAAAACGAGAAATTTTTTTAACTATACACCCAAGTAACTCGCCGCAACCCTTCATTGGAGCCGATTTCCTTAAAATCTGTTCTTAGTGGATCTCTATTCAACAAAAGATACATGCTTACCAAATTTCAAGTTTGTTGGTCTAAGACAGGAATCGGCAAGCCTATGGCACGCGTGCCTGATTTGGCACGCAACACAATTCTCAGTGGCACTCTGCACTACCTTACAAAATTGTTTGTTTTTGAGTTGATGGAAGTTGATATTTGATAAACATCTTCAGAATTATGGACATTTACGGAATTGCGAAAAAATCTGTAAGATAACTCTAAAGATTAATATACAGCTCAAACTCAGTGGCGCAACAGCCCATGAGAGCCAGGGCCTACTATGCCCGTTCCAGCATATATATCCACAGCGCAGAGGTGTATGAGCGGGAGATGTTCATTTAGGTGGTCAGTCTGAAGCGAGACCCCCCAGTGTTTAAGTCCCCAAGCAAGCTTAGTACTCATTTATCGGCCCACTGCAGTAAGGATGAAAGGTTGAGTTGACCTTGCCTAGCCCAGGAATAGAGCCCGGACCCGTGGTGTGGGAGCGCGATACGCTACCACTCGACCACTAGGTAAATCTATGAATGCATTGATAGAATGTTTTAATTGTTTGAAATATAAAACGCTCAGCTTCTTCTTGTTCTTTTGGTTCTACATATTTATGCGAACAAACCATTTCTCATTTGAAAAGTATTTTGAGTCTACAAAGAAGCTGTTTGACAACAGAATGTTCAGAATCGCGTTAAATTGAAAGTCATACATTATACACCTGATATTGCGATGTGAAGAAGAGCTCTGCAGAAACAATGTTCACACTAAGCATTTGTTATTCAATTCCTACTAGTCTCATTAATTCTCTATATGTTTATTAATTCTATCTTTGAATTTTCAATCGTTAATAAAATACATTTTAAAGCGCCTAATTGAGCTAAAATTTATATACACGATTATTTTGGATGACAATACAGTAACTGAAATTATATTAACAAAAAATTAATTGATTAAACAATTATTCAAAGAATTTGCAAAATACAGCCCAGTTGGCATTATTTTTTGGTGACTTAGCTGACTCTGATTCTGCATCAAAAACTTGAAAAGGTTTTTTCACATTTTGAAAGCGCCTCATTTGAGCTGAAATTTTCTGTACACTATTGTTTGGGGTAAAAATACGATAATTTAACTTTAATTCATTAAAATTATTTGACTGAAACTAATTATTCAAAGAATTACAGATGCAGCGACGTTGGTTTCATTTTTAGCGACTTGGGTCAAAACTTGAAAAAAAAACTTTTTTCTCACTTCTTAAAGCACTCAGTTGAACTGAAATTTTATATACACAATTGTTTTGGATGACAATATGATACTTTAATGATAATTAATAAAAATTAATTACCACTTAATGTTGTGATTCTGTCATATGTATATACATATTTTTATTAATTGCAACTATTTAATAAAAAGTAGCTAAAATAAAAATTTTCTTTATTGGTCTAAGTAGGAATTGACTTAAATTTTTTTTTATATTATTTGTTTTTTTATTTAACACAATATTGAAGGGGAATGTTTATATTCTATGCTGCTTATTTCTTATTTTAATAAATATGTTTAAAAAATACGTACATAATAATATATATGTGCAATTTTAATTTTTTAAATTTATATTGAAGGAATAGTATTTTATTGTGTTTATTTTTTGTTAATAAATGTAAAATTAATATAAAATAAAATTGACTGTAAATCTCTCTCTCTCTCTCTCTACTCTATATTAACTCTATTCTCTAACTAAGCATGCATTATCGTGGGAATCGAATTATTTCAAATATGTTCCACTGTGTGGTATTCTGAATCATATTGGTAGATTGGTTTGGCACGACACAGCTAAAAGGTTCCCGACCCCTGTTCTAACAGCAAAAACAGGAATTTTTATCTATAACGCCCCTTTAACCCCGTGCAACCCCTTTGAGATTCTGCAAAACTCATTTTTAACGGATCTCTACTTAACAAAATAAATATATTTGGCAAAATTCAAGTCTGTAGGTCTAATAGTTCCAGAGTTCTCAGAATGAGGGATTGAGTTAGTCGCTTTTCTTCTGCATTTTTTGATCATATTCTGTAACATACAAAGCGACAAATCATTATGTACTAAATTTCACCCCCTCCCACTTGGGCACATGATGATTGTTGAAAACAACCTGGAAAAGCGTTGTAATGATATTTTTTTCAATTTTATATAATTTTATGCCTGCATATAGATTATCTTTTAAAATAAAAAAATATATTTTATAGTTCTTGATGCATTACCTTAAAATTGCCATGATATTAAAGTATTATTTAAATTATCGATTAATATATTATCTCAATTTAAATTTTTACCGAAATTTTAAAAAATGATTGAACTACCATTTTTGTCTAAGTCTCCTCATATGATTTTATCTACAGTTTATTTCCTTTATGACAACAAATTTATGAAAGAAAATATTCATTAGTTTTATATTCCTCTGAATATTTATTTTGAATATTAATTTATCGTCCCATTCATTCCACTGAT
The DNA here is from genome assembly GCA_019973955.1 of Trichonephila inaurata madagascariensis. Lineage (NCBI taxonomy): Eukaryota > Metazoa > Arthropoda > Arachnida > Araneae > Nephilidae > Trichonephila > Trichonephila inaurata. The sequence goes on along the minus strand of BMAV01014326.1, from coordinate 46,712 downwards.
AAATAATCGATTACATTACATTTTAAAAAGAACTGAAAATGTTCTCTCTCTCTATTTTAAGTTTTTAAATCAGCCTATATATATATATATACTCTTCCTTTCTCTTTTCCATTTGCGTCAAAGTATTATTTAATGAAGATCATTTATTCAACAGTAAATTATAACGTATAATTATTTTCCTGAGTTATTTCGTTTTCAAAAACGAATTTTTTAAAATGAAATATTTCAATTAGAATTATTCCACTAAAAATGTTCCATTCTGTTAATAAAAAGCTGTAATATTTCTTAATTTATTCTTGGCTAAAGCTCCAACAAAAACCATAAAAAATTCCTATTTAAAATAAATATGTTTATTATCCGAATTATTATCAAATTCGATGAACGCGAAGATTTAAAGCGATTTAAAAATCGTTTGGTGAAATGATTACTGAAACATTTGTAACACTACGATTGGCAACATTAATATCACTTATGTTCCATTATAACAAATTGTTTGTTTTTTAAATTTTTTATTATTAAATGTCGATTGTCAAAGTCTCACATGCATTATGCATTAAAATAAAGGTTCTTTTAAATGATCGCCATTTGTATAAATAAATAATTTTCTTAACAATTCTTTCACCGTTTAACAAGCTCATTTTTTAAACACAAATTAGGCTTTTAGTAAAAACGTTCGCTTGATATAATGTATCTTTCTTGAAAATAAGGAAAAATAAATTTTTCTTTTGTTTTTTTTATAAATATTTTAAATTATCTTTTCTGTAATTAGTGGCAACGATGAAATACGTTTTGCGAGTAAATCCTTTTTTTTTTTAAATTTTGTTGTTCTGCCAGCAATTTATTTATAAAGAAGTTCTTTTTCTGTGTTCTTTCTCATTTCAAAATTTTTAAATGAACATCGTTAAAAATACTATGGATGAAAGAACCAATATAACCTTTAATTAATTTCACTAGATTTTGATTTAAGTGCTCGCTACCTTTTTTTTTATTGCAGAATAATGAAAGTTTTCTTTTTAATAAATAATGCAAGTATTTTATTTTAAGAAAACATTTTAAATTTTTATTTATTATTAAATTTTACTTATTGTGACTCTTTTATGTCAAAGTTATTTTGTTATTGCACTAATATTTTTTTTCCTATAAACTGTTATATCTGTATCAAATTCTATATTTTCCTACTACCTATTGAAACTGCTTTTTTTTTTAACACGCTTTTATTAGTTTCACTTGTATGTAATGGAATCTTTGGACTCGGATTTTTACCCACTTTAAAAGGTCAGATTAATTCGAAATTTTGCACACTAGTCAAGGACCGATGACAATACAATAATTTCAAAATTTTGTTCCATGGTCCTGATTTGGATCGTCAAAAATAACGATTTTAAGGATTTCGGGGATTTGGCGACTAATTCCAGATATGGCGACTAAAAGACCCTACCCCTTAAAAAGGTGCAACCCTAAAAATGAAAACACTTGTTATTAATACAAATAAAACAAACAAAAAGTGTTCTTTATGTGAGAAAGGGAAAAAAAACTCGTGCATGTGAATAAAAATAATTTATGTTTTAACTGCTAAATATTTATTATTTTTATAAACAATACATTTAGAAGGGATGATACGAATTAACATTATATCAATACGTTTAAAAGGTGATAAATTGATGTTCTAACCGCTAAATATTTTTTTATGTTGATAAAGCAATACGTTTAGAAGTGTTGATACGAATTAACATTATAGCAATACATTTAAAAGGTGATAATACGAGTGACATTTAATATTTCTTCTTAACACACTTTTATTAGTAAGACCTGTATCTATAGAGACGGAATCTTTGAAGTATAACGATATGGGACTCGCATCCGAGGCCCCCCGTAAACGGAGAGAATAAATACCCTTCAGACCCATTAATTAATATCCATTGAAGAGCAAAACTAATACCATTAGCCTCATAATTCCGGCTCCAAATATCGAACTCAAGGATAAATTCAACAAAGAATAAATGACAGTTTTAAAAACTAAAAAAACAGGTTTTTATTGTAGATTGAACTAAAAAATGAAAAATAAATTATAGTTAAAAAGAAAACTAAAATTTATTTCTTTATTCATTCCTGGGCTCAATGGCTCCTAAACTTACAGTGCCAATGGATTTCATTTTATATGGAAAACAGGGCCACGACTTCCGAGTGAAATAATTCTATTTCAATACATAATAAGGAAAGTTATAAATTTAACTTTGATGTTTCGAATGCTAAATGCATAAAGTACAATGAAAATCATTTAACATGAAACTGAGGGGACTGAAATATTTTTTCGTATTAAAAGAATTTCATGTTCAAAGGTACAGAGAAAAAAATAGCATATATTCCACAAAATTAAGTTTATTAAAATACATTTTATTTACATAGATATGTTTAAACTTTTCCATAATTTGCCCTCTTTTTGTAATTATTGCTGATCACGTGGTGTTAGCAATCCCGAAATCTTTACAGATTTCCATTTTCGTCCTCTGTTTTTAATCAACAACCTTAAGAAGCTCCATCTTCATTTTAAGCGAAACAGCAATTTGTTTTTTCTCCTGAGCTCTTTGCCATTGCGCTTGTAAGAAAATTATTCTAACATAAGAAATAAAACACACGAACCAAACTCATTGATTTTTACTCATACTGTGATGTACTCGTCACTGAAATTCCGAAGAAACTGATGAGAGATAAGAAGTTTTTGTATTTCGTTTGTGTGTAAGGGTGGATGGTGAAAGTAGCTTCTATAAACAAAATTGGCTCATGTCACAGGCTAATCCAAGGGTATTTCAAAGCGAAGTTAGCTTTCTTTTTATGAAACGAGGGAAATCACCCCTTTCATTTCACACCCCTCTAAAATCCCACTTGTGCGACTGGTGTTTTCCGTATTTTGTTCATTCCCAGAAGGGTAAATCTTTTCACATTAAGGTATCCGACTATGGCGACAACTTTTTTTAATTAAAAATTTAGATATGGGAATTTTCTTTGTGGTTTTTGGATTTATTTAGTACATTTTAAGAAAAATATGCTAAAATTAAAGAGAGAATAGGAGATCATTATTACTAAAATCGGAAAAAATTGCTAAAAAATTCATAAAAAATTACATAAACGGGGCCATTTTTGAACAAAAAGTTTATGAACAAATTTTCAATTTTAATGTGTTGCTTTGCTATTCATTTTTGAAATGATCTTCAGGATAAGAGATATTTTAATTTTTGCAAAAATAGAGCACTATATATTAGTTATTATATGAAATTGCTTAAGAAAACAGTGATTTTATTCACATAAGGGACTGTAAATTTCATAATAAAACAGTGATTTATAAATCTGAAGGTTAAAACACTTCTACTATACAAAACAGAACATACATAAAGAATTTACAATTAATTATTTTCAAAACCTTTGAGCAATCGCTGTCCCCGTTTGAGCATTTTCAAGGGAAAAAAACCCACTTTTCAAGTCAAACGCATTTTGAAGTATGACATCTTGCATAAAGTAATGGCATTTGCTTTACTGAAACACTTGTAGTTTTTGTTCCAGAGAATGGAAGATAACGAACTTGGTATTTTTATAAAGCTAATAAAAGAACCTAAAAAATAAAACCATAAAAAATTGTTGATTTTTGGCAAAATTCGCAATTTTAGGTTAGTCGGATACATTAAGCGATTTTCCCCCATTTCGTGTTAAATGCAAAAAAAAAAAAATAATAATAATAATGAAAATATACATAGTAGTTTATGGGACCATTGTATTATTTCGTGTTAATCGATATTTCGTCTTAAGCGTTTTCACGTTAAACGCATTTCACTGCATAAATAAAAGATTGTGATATCAGAAGTAGTATTCATTTAAATTATAACACATCTTTTTTCAATGTGTTGGTGAACTAATGAAAGATGGTATCTTCCTTTAATATAAAGAATCAGTGGCGCACACAAAAGGAGGGGGGAGGGACCTCGGGTCCGGAGTCCCCCAAAGCCTTTTATTATTTTTCAATTGATTATAATCCTATGTACAGAGTAAACAAAATTTATAATTAAGTACTTGTTATTAATAATTAATTTTACTAGTTAATGCTAATTATTTATTCAATAAGTAATTTTTTACCGTTTTTTGTTCCCGAAATTCGACAAAATCAAAAGAATATGTTGGGAGGCGTATTCGAGCATGATACGAGAATGGTGTACTTTCGACCCTGGAAAATTCCTGTGTGCGCCACTCCAAAGAATAATGCTGCTTTCTGCTCAAAACAAACAAAAAAAAATTACTTGCATTCACTTTACGTATCCACGCATAAAACAAAACTAAACAGTTGATTAGGTGTTTGACTCTTTTATACTGCCATATTGTGTTGTTACTTATGCCACCTGACCGACAGTAACATCAGATAAAGGTCCACGAAATTCATCGTGGTGAAGGGCTGGATTTTTACGCCTGTTGTTAGCCTTAGGCTTGAGCACCATGCAGGTGACTGAACGATTTTACTCGGTTCCTTCCCAATTTTGAGAGAGAAGACCCTGGGGGTGGTCAGGGGCCTCCTACCTCTCTTCCTCCAACCTTACGAGAGGACTTGTGGCTCGACGGCTATTTAGAATAGTAGAATAGCCCCCTGCCGCTAAGGCACTATACATTCATAAACATCCATGCCTTCTCCGGGATTCGAAACCAGGTCCTACGACACCTCAGTCCACGTCCCTAACCACTATACCGGATGGGCGGCTTCTGCCATATTTTAGACAAATTATTGCATGTAGTGAAAAGATTCCGTTCCTATTTAAACCTGCATAGATGATCGCACCTGCAATCTTCCCGACTTCCACCTTCAGATGCTTATTATTACTTGTACTTTATGTACCTATCTAAAAAAATTTTGTTCTTAAATTTTTAATTTTTACTCTAAAATTTTTTAACACGTAAAAATCATTACTAATTTATTTTAACTTTCACAATAATGGAAATGGGTTAAAATTATTCTAAAATGGGTTAAAATTATTCTAAAATGGGTTAAAATTATTCTAAAATGTCATGAAATTATTCTACTTGGTGATGCCAAACCTTCTTTTGTAGACCTCTTCAACGTTGTCTTATAATACTCCCAAATTAGTTTTTACTTTCAACGAACCCCTCAGCAATCGCAAGTACTTCTAGGGTATCTTAGAAACTACTTTGGAAACCTATGCTTTAGTTTAATGAGCCAAACTTTCTGCTGGTAGAAATTATTATTGTTATTTACTTTATTATTATTTTACCTTCCTTTTTATAAAACAGTTAATTCACCAAACAGCATTTAATTTATCGAATTTTATTATTATAATAATTATTATTATAACAGCGCAGAACATTTTTAGAAGGAACTCTTTAGATCCGCGTACAACCCTAAAATACTTGACAACGAAAATTTATGCACCTGAATGACACTCATTTTTTTTTATTATCGTCTGCCGAGAAAAAAAAAGGACAGACGAAAATTAAAATTTCCACTCCTAGTGAAAGCGATCCAGTTCCGTTTCCCTTCTCCCCGACAGACGATAGCGGAACCGAACCCTTTTCATCCTCATACCAGCTGTTAGCAGGTCATCCAACCCTCGGCCACCCCCTCTGAAGGGGTGGAGTCACCCCTTTCCCTTTCGGCAGAGAAGAAAGGGAGGAAATAAAAATAGAATTTTCTTACCACGTTTAGTGCATGCCTTTCTAAACTTCTGGTACGGTACCACAAAGTCGATGACCTATTTATGTACTACTATGTATAGAAGAATATATTGTTGACTTGATGATTAAGCAGTTAACATCTTTTAGTGTTATGTAGATCAGACTATTTAGTGACGTTTCCTTATGAATTTTTTTTCTTTCCCTTCAATAGAATCTTTCCTCTTTTCTGTCCGCGTATCCTCATCCATTTTCCTGTGGCCTTATGAATAAAACTGTCTAGTTCACGTTTTTTAACCAGTATAAAATATGTAAATACTGTGTTGCGTATACACCTGAGATTTAAAATGATCACCCAAGCAGTTCAGTCAAGAAGTACTACCATAGTCATTGAAATATGTTAATGATATTCTGAAAAATCGATTTTTAATAGGTACCCATTTACGTTGAAATAATGAATAGATATTACCATTTGCAAATATGTATCGCACAAGTACAGAAGGTCTTTCCCATTTTTATGGAAAAATTTTTTATAGTTAATTTTTATTAATAAATACCGTATATTTTGTGGCAGTTTGCTTCAATCTGACGACCATGATTCTAGACAACAGCTCTAGCTTGAATGTTTCATGAAAGTGAACATTTTCTTAGTACTGTCATACAAATTTTACTCCATTCCTCTTAAACCGTTTTTCAAAGTCCACTTAGTGTTCTTGGATGCCGTTTTCCTAAGGCTAGTTTTAATAAATCGAAAGCACAAAAGTCCATTGGAAAAGTGTAAGGGAAATTTTTTTACTCGTATTTCGTTAAATAGAATACACTTTATTCCAAATTATTCTTTATTAAGAAAAGAAATAAACGTATTAAATTTATAAAACAAATCATTCTCAAAACATTTAAGCGATTAAAGGAAAATTTTAATTTTATGCATAAATTTGTTAAAATTCTAAGCCAATAGTTGTACTAAAACAATAAAAAAAAAGTCTTGACTTAACGTTGCCACTATTTCCTAATGAAATATAAATACAACTTTTAAAAATTGATATCTTGCACAGTGTCATATGTTTAAAAATACCTAGTTTACTCGTAACAGGAAATTTTTCGATGTAAGTTTTCGAATTCATAAACTTTACAATTAATGAGCTATTTCCTAAAACAGATTTTGCTGTTGTAAATAATAACAGACGATTTTGGATGTGTTTACTTAAACTAAAGTGTAATAATAAACATTTCCAGGATCAAATCATTTTCGTTCTCTTTCCGAGTAAAATAATAACAATATCGAAATGAAAGGCAGCAAAAAATAATAATAATAATAAAAATTATTTTGCATTTTAGAAAAAAATCTTTGATTTGTTTTAGTACTTCTTTCCTGTATAAAAATAAACTGAATGAGCCCCGATGAAACATATTAATTCAATCGTCAAAATGTAGGGTAAATGATATAAATTATAATTTTTTTGCTAATAGAGTTCTTCTCAGAAATCTCTCTCTCAAAGAAAAGTCTTCACTTCGTTATGGGAATTTTTTTAAGTAAAACTCATATACATTTAAATTGTTAAAATTTTGAACTGAGATTATTTGATAAATCGGCAACATATTATACCTATTGAAATCAAAGGAAAAAAAAAACATTGGGAATATCTATTGTTAAACTTTGGAAATGATAATAACTAAAACCAAAACATTTTTAAAAGGATGGTATTAAAAAACACACACTACCTTGTACTCACCAGGTTTCGAACCTGGGACCTTCTGCGTGTTAGGCAGATGTGATAACCACTACACCATGGGTACACACGCCAAAATTTATTTACTGTTATAAAATTGATACATAGTTTTTCCTACTTCCACTTATAGGGGTTGTATCTTAATTGCATTTTGTTTCAGATAATGGAAAATTACGTTCCTTTTATAATCGCTTACGAAGAATTTAAATGAAAAAAATTTGCACTTTATATAGTAGAAATTTGTGAAGGTTAATTTAACGTTTCCAAGATTCAAAACCTGGAAAAAGGTTTCAAATCTTCCAGCTTTGCACATCCTAAATGTCGCCGTGTGTGTGTGTGTGTGTGTGTGTGTGGTAGAGCTTTATTTACAAAAGTTTGACCTTTTTTAATGACGCAATAGTTGGGATCGGTTTGCATGTTACTGCAGTTGTGTCTTTTGTGGGTTCTTATGACTTGAGTTCTTCCTACTCAAAGAGAATACATTTAAAATCTTCTTATGCAAATTAATTTGTAATTAAATGTATATTATATAATTTCGTACACACATACGTTCCAATATTTTATTATTATTTTTTTTAATCTTCACATTGACACTTTTTAAATTTCTTTGCTGATATTCGTAAGATTACTATTTTTTGTGCTTAAATTGTTCTAGTATGCTGTTGATCTAGCAAATAAAAAATTTGTTAACTTTATAATACTGACGAATTAATTTTTGGTAGTTACGGTTTATTTTTTTATGGTTCCCTTAAAAATACAGAGAAATATTTATTAATTTTGTACGCCGTATTTACGTATCATAAAACATATGTACAAATAGAATAGTGGAATTACGAGAGGAATCCATACAAGTATATAATCATAAGGAAAAATCGACAGCGTCTATGTCTTATAATTATACGGATTTATACATCATATGGATTTGCGCTCATCAGAAACTTATGCAAGGGAAAAACACAGGTGCTCTTAGCAAAGCTCTTACGATGTACCTCAAGGAGTATAACATTTAAAAAATAAATAAAAATACTTCTAATTATCACATTTCTTTATATCATACATAATTTTAAACAGAAATATTTGAACTCTTAGAAAATAGAAAAAGTGAAAATCGATATTTTTCGAAAATTCATGTGCCGGAACTCCCTTAATCTCAATGTCAGAATGAACCCATTCCAGGATTTGGGCATTTCAATTTCTTAATTCAAATCTACAGTTGATTATGATTTGATCGAAATTTTCATTAGAGTAATGAATAACAGATAAAATAAACACATGCATCGCTAATGTATAACTTATACATAGTTATTACTTATCAGAATCACTGTTTCTGTTCTCTACAAAGACGTCCATGCCCAGAAACCGCAACGCACGTGTATTCATTTCACAGAACAGTACCCCTTTCTTCTGAATTACATTCGTATTGCGTTTTCACAGCTGAAATAACAATCGCAGAGAGATGCCATTGGGAACGATTATTTTATTGCGATTACATCTCTTACCTTGTGCAAATCGGGAAAAAAATAGTTTTTAATGATTTTTCTTACCGTTTTAATTATTATTATTAGTAGTAGTAAGTATATAGTAATTCACCCTCTCTCTGAGCATTCCGTGATTCCACGGGCAACTTAGATGTAGCAAAATTTATGTAACGTGCGATTTTCGCGGGTATGCCATTTTTCGATTATTTAACCGTGCAACTAGGGATTGTTATATCGGACCAAAAGTCCAATACCGGTATTCGGTATTTTTTAGATCTTAAACCGAGACACCGGTTTTAATACTGGTAGTAGAATTTTTAGGAAAAGAAAGAAAACATAGGTGTTTGTTTTATTTGTCCGGATGAGGTACCCATGAAATAAAAAGGAACTACTTGAGGATATAATTGTTTCCTGGCATCATATAATAACGAAGGAAGAGCTTAAAACTATTTTCGGCTCAATGATACATCGATGTGAGGCTGCAATAAAGAATAAAGGCAACCTCAGTAAGATCTGATAGCTCACTGCTATCATCGTTATCTAGAGTATATCGACAGTTATTGCAGCAAAACTTTTTTTGCTTTGCAAATATTTGAATTTTCTTTTTTGTATTGAATTCAGTATTAAATTCTCTTTAAAATGATATAAAATACTTAGCATTTTGTACAACGTAACATTTTCTATGAGCATATACAAACTTAAAAAACATAACAATTTAAAAAAGTGTCCACAATCTTGGCCACCTCTGTATATATATATATATATTGACCTAATTCAGTGACAGCTGTAGAAATCATAATAGGTCTTCATTTTCGTCCAAAGACTCTTTTTGTATCTACATTTGTTGGGTCTCTTGAACCAATTTCTTTCTTCTTTGACGTAGATTATACAACTTTTTCACTTTGTATCTTATTTTACTTTATTATACTATATATATACAAATTTCAAACCTCCCACAAATTACCTCCCTTCCACTCTTAAATTACTTTTAGTAATTAAAAAAAACTTAGCAACTTATACTTTCTGAATTTTATTTCTAAATTTGTGACGGCTCTATCCGCGTCCTTCTTATAAACAAATCCTCTTGGGGGAATCTTTGGTCCTTAAAAACTATTTTATTTGAACGCGCTCTCTGAAGAAGAGAACGTGAACATGTAAATTAGGTCTACTATATAAAGTCTAGGCCAGGGGTGTCCAACCCACAGCCCGGGGGCCGCATGTGGCCCGCCTTGAATAATTTTGCGGCCAGCGAGATTCTTTACAACTTTACAAAGTTCGACTATTTTGTACAATATTTTTTGTTTAAAGAGTTTTTATTCATTATTTACTTATTTATTTTTGCAAAAAATAAATCCCATAACTGTTATTATTTTATCACGTTGTTTCTGTTACTGCGAATCTCATTTCTTTTTCTTTTTTTTTTTCTAAATTGAAATTTATCAAGCATAAATCATGCTCAGACTTAACGCACGAAAATCTGCAACATCAATTACGATACGCAAATACACATGCATTGAGATCGACTTGCAAAAACTAAGTGAAAGAGTTGAGAAACTCTGATATCTCACTCATTAAATAAATTAAACATTATTTGATCATTGCAGTATTATTATTATATACTATCTAAGTTTGTATACATGAAAAACAATGAAAACAACAATAATAATGTATCAGCCTGTTTTAAATTTTCACTCCAACAAATGTTTGTAATGGATCCAAATCTAATACAAAGATATATATTTTTATATGCGGCCCGCGGGATCGTTAAGTTCTTCCGAAGTGGCCCGCGAGGTCATTTGGGGTGGTCACCCCTGGTCTAGGCTTTTAAGTTAGAAAGAGAGAGATAGGATAGTTTGCTAGCGGAACAGTGATCGATCAAATTTATAGTGTAACGCCGATATTTGATAATTGTAATAATTAAGGTGACGATTGGTCACTAAAGATTGAGCAGAGATTACAGCTAGGTAGGCAGTATATAGTGTATTCGAACCTGAAGTAAGTGTACTGGTATTTAAAGTCTTCTCATACTTCGCGAACCTCGTTAATTGTCTTCATATTGATTAATTGGGTGCATGTCTTAGTTTTGATTGATTAAACTTGTGTTGTTGATTGTGTGTTACAAATGAATTAACTGATTTTGAACATGGCTAGTCTTCCTTCCCTTTCTACCACTTCTCTATGCGTGGATCTGAGATCCTTACAAATTTGATTTTTATTTAATGATCAAATCACAAAACTCAACAATATTATTATTTTTTTTTTCGTTTAACGAACATAATTTTAAGATCGATTAATCGATTTCTATGAAGCTACACTATTGGTTGAATAATTTGTTAACATGTTATAGGATATGTTTAAGCTGTTGTGAATCAAATGTAAAAAATAAATTATAGTTTTAAAAAAACTAAAAAAACACGCTTTTATAATTAATCAAACTAAAAAGTAAAAAATAATTCTTAATATAAGAGTAAAATGACTTTGTACTACATTTTTACACTAATTCTGCATTTCGGAATAGAATTAGTAAGAAATTATAACAAAAAAAAAAAAAATTAATATCGAACACCCCATGTTTTTGCCCCAATGACATTCATTTTTTCGTTAATCATTTTATTCTAAATTAAGAATAATTTTTTATTTTGGCTAACTATAAAAGCATGTTTTTTAGTCTTTTTAAACTATAATTTATTTTTCATTTTTTAGTTCGATCTACAATAAAAGCGTGTTTTATTATTTTTTTTTAGTTTTTTAAACTATCATTTATTCATAATCTTAAATGCGTCATTCCTTTTATCACATAAATGACATTTGTTTTGTTTGTTGTATTTGTATTAACCATGAGCGATTTTGCTTTAGGGTTGTAACTTGATCTTTTAGTCGCCAAATCTGGAAATGTGAAATCGTTAATCCTGATGATTCTGATTAGGACAATGGAATAAAATGATTAAATTATTGTATTGTCAACGGTCCTTGACAAGTGTGCAAAATTTCGAATTAATCTGGCCTTTTAAAGTAGGTAAAAGTCGAGCTTAAATATTCCGTTACATAAAAGTGAAGCTAATAAAAGCGTGTTAAAAAATACACTTGTACTTATGCAATAAAATTTTCTCTGGGGGTTAAAATTAAGATGCAATTTTTCCACGGTGCGTTTGAAAAAAAATGTAAATTCAGAATTCATATAAGGCGAAAAAAAATTATGCGTGATTTAAGCAAGTAAATTCATTTCAATTCCGAAAGCACCAAAAAAAAATTTTCACCAGTACACTTAACCTTAACTCGCGTAACACACCCACGGAAGTAACAGTGATGGAAACCAATAAATAAAAACCGAACCCAAACCAAACAATTACCCATGCATAAAATTACCGCGCCGATTCATTGAACGAATCTTTTACAAGGCGAACGTAACTTGCAACTTGCTTAAAAGTAATAACACAAAGCGTTGAACTCATTTTTAAAAATCCGCACCATCCCTTCGAAATCAATTCCAAGCAAACGATTTTGGCCCGGAGGCCAAGTATTCCACAAGACGAAGAACCAAAATAAAAAAGAACTGAATATATTGACAATAAAAGCGCACTCAACTTTCAACTCTAGAACTACAATGGCCGAAAAAATGACAACACAACTCAACCTCACGGATTTTCTAATGATGCGCGCCAGGAGAAAAAACAAACAAATAAAACAAAAAATCGAATAAATGGCACTTCGCAAAGGTGGATATTTTCATTTGAATAGCTGGGGAGAAAACAGAGAGATGCAACAAGAAGATCGCAAAAAGTAGGAGATGACCTTGCAATTCAAGGTCAGTGACTCTTAGGTCAGGTACCTGATGGCTCCGATAGGAGGCGCCTCTAATAACGGACGGATTTTTGAGTTGCCACTTGGTGAATTGTAATCGATGACAATTACACTCACACGAGCGGAGAAAGAGAGAAATATCGTCTGCCAAATTCTTTTATTTTTTGATGTCTCGCTTTATAATGCAATTAGAAAAGAAGGAATTGTTTTTTTTTCCCTACAGTGAGTGTATGTCGAGGTGTTAATTATCGTTTGGTGGTTGGGGTTAGTGAATTAAATCTAAGTTGGCGGGAGATTAATTGTGCAGATTTTTTTAAAAAAAAAATTAGATGAGTGGGTTTGAGGTTTATTTTATAAATTAATTTGTAGATCGAATTAAGAGTTTCGTCTTTTATCATTCTATCAGAAGGATTTTGTTTGCATTTATTTGCGAAATGCATTTAAATATTAATAGGATGTGTTGAAAGGGGAAAAAGTAGAAAACTCAAAGGAGGGGTGAAAAAAAAAAAAAAGAACAACGCTATTAGAAAGGATAACAATTAGAGAACAATGCTATTACAAAAGATAAGCTCAAGAACTAATGAAGTGTTTATTGTGGTTAATTATTTTCATGTAATGATAAAAAATTATTTCTATTATCTATTTCTACTATTGCTTATTTTTATTTCAATTGTTTGGTAATAGTTATTTTAATAATAAAAATTCATTAGGGGTAGTTCTTATCATTACCTTTCGTCACACGCACAATAGTTTTTTAAACCATAGAAAAAAAATTAACATTTTCTGGAAATATTTTTTTATGTTATTTAAATCAGATTCAAATGAAATTTTTAAAATTATACCCCCTCCTCTCCCAAAACAATTAAAATACGTTTAGAGATAAAAATACATCAATAAGATTTTGAATTTCCTTGCTTGTCAATTGATTTTGATATTAATTTAAAAATGCTAATTAATATTTGGAGTCAGACATTGATAAACCATTTGCATAACATTTTTATTTTTTCATTTTTCCCTTTCTAAATGCTTCGAATATTTGTTTCCGCAGTAAAAATCTGGATACCTTGAATTAAGTAATAGTCATCATTCAGTAGCTCACACAGGAATTTTTCAAGTGTGTGTGTGTGGGGCCGAGGTCGAAAGTTCACCATTCTTGTATCATGCTTCTTTTGATTTTGTCGATTTTCGGGCACAAAACGCAGTAAAAAACTAATTATTGAGTAAATAATTAGCATTAATCAATAAAATTAATCATTAATAACAAATACTTAATTAAATTTTACGTACAATATACTTAGAATTATAATCAATCGGAAAAAGCAAGGGCTTTGGGGGCCCAAACACACACACTTGTGTGCTCCACTGTCATCATTACATTTCACAATTGCAATTTTTTTCTCTTGACTAATCATTTAAAAATTATTTGATGTTATTTACAGTTAAGTCGTTGCAGTGGCTCACACAAGGGGGAGGGGAAGTGTTTAGGGGGTCCTTACACCTCCCATAACCGTTGATTTTTTTTCGATTGATTATAATCCTTTGTACATAGCACAAAAAATAATCGTGATTCTGGTTCTTTTATTAAGTATTTGTTATTAATCATTTATTTTGTTAGGAATACTACTGTAAATTCCGGCGTATAACGCACATTTTTAACACAAAAAAATAAGATCAAAATTTAAGAGTGCACGTTATATGCCGGGTATAGAAGTGAAACCTTTGAAAATAAAAAAAAGTTGATCGTAGGAAAGAAATTAGACTTTTTTATCGAAATACTGTTTATTTAAAAGAAACGGCATTCCTCTTAAGGGTTGTAGCTCTAGAAGTATACTATTTTTTCAAAAGCCTGGGATAATACTTCGAATAAATTACTTTAAAACAAGAGCATTGAACACTTACATTTCGGGTTTTTTGTAAAAAAGAGGGTGCGCGTTATACGACGAATATGCCAAAACATTAAAAAGTGCAACTTGAAAATATGGGTGCGCGTTGTACGCCGGATTTTACGGTAATTATTTATTAAATAATTTATTTTTTGCTGGTTTTTTTTTCGGCGATCGACACAATGAAATGAATTAGAGTATGATACAAGAATAGTGGATCCTCACCCCCATGAAAAATTCCTATGGGCGTAACTGAGTCGTCGTAGTCCACTTTGTGCTAGTAAATTCAAAAGGGATATCTTTCGTTATAAATATAAAAAAAAGAATGCTTAATCAGTACAATACTAATTATCGTCAACTTCTTTTAAAAAAAAATAAACATTTAACAATTTTTCAACTCCTTTTTTATTAGCTCACTCTCTATATATTTATTTATTTATCTTCGTGGAATTTTCAATCGTTAATAAAATACATTTTAAAGCGTTCAATTGAGCTTAAATTTTGAAAACACGATTATTTTGGATGACAATACAGTAATTTAATTATAATTAATAAAAATTAATTGATTAAAACTAATTATTCAAAGAATTATAAATGCAGCCACGTTGGCATCATTTTTAGCGACCCTTTTGGCGACTTGTGTCAAAGCATGAAAAGGTTTTTTTCTCACATTTTAAAGCGCTCTTTTGAGCTGCAATTTTGGGTAAAAATACGATAATTTAATCATAATTAATTAAAATTGATTAACTGAAGCTAATTATTTAAAGAATATACAGATACAGCCACGTTGGTTTCATTTTTAGCGACTTGGATCAAAACTTAAAAAGATTTTTTTCTCACGTTTTACAGCATTCAGTTGAACTGAAACTTTATATACACGATTGTTTTGGATGACAATCCGATACTTTAATGATAATGAATAAAAATTAATTACCTCTTAATGTTGTGATTCTGTCATATGTATATACATATTCATATTAATTGTAACTATTTAATAAAAAGCAGCTAAAATAAAATTTTTCTTTGTTTTTCTAAGTAGGAATGGACTTAATTTTTTTTTATACTACTTGTTTTTAATTCCACTTAGCAAATCGATAACAAAATTCAATTCCCTTAAAAAAAAATTGTTGTTATAGCTGGTGTTAAAACAATTTATAAAACTACACCCATTTTTCATTTCAGTGAACAACAGCCAAAAAAAGAGGGAATGCTCAGAGTATTTACCTATTTACCTAGCTTATAATTCAAAGCACCAAACAAACAAAAATTAAACACGGAACGCTTAAAACAGAAACCAGTTTTAGTCTAGGCGCTCATTGGAAAAGACAAGAAAGGAGCAAAACAGTGAATGAAAAAAGGATTCATAGTCATGCATGAGTAAACGGGTAGAATTTTCTGTCACTTGAACTGACAGAAAAGGAAAAGACGGCGAAGAAGAAAAGCAAGGGTGAAGAAAGACCTTCAGAAAAGAAGAATCCAAGGAAACAAAGCAAAATACTCCCTCCCCCTCCTTTTTATACTCAGAATTCTCTTATTATATTATTTACAAAGAAAAAGACATTTTTCTTCTGAGCCAAACGATTTGGAATGAAATTTGTCACATTTGTTGAATGAAAATGATATGGTCGCGATTTTGGTGGATTTAAATATGATGACTTGTTGCAACACAGACGGATTGAAATTGATGGGGGGTCGAGATATGTATACTTTCTCTGTAGTGTATCAATCATTTGTGATAGGGGTGGGTCCCGAAATGTTTTCGGAGAAGGGCATCAATCTCAAGGTCGTTGGTCATGTTCTTGTCTTACAAAATGGTATGTTTAATCCAGTCGGGCAGGAGATGGATACATAAATCTATAAGTCGATGATAAAAAGTAAATGTATTATTTAGGAGAAAAATAGAGAAATGTCTTTGGGAAATGTGTTCGTTCAGTCCTCTTAAGCCCCTATAATATTACGCAATATTTTATATAATGGAATCACTTTTACGATGGCAAAATAGGATGGAATGAATTTTATTTATGCCGAAAGATTTCTCATTGGATAATTTTTTTGCTATTCTTATTTGGGAGTGTATGTGAAAAAGGGAAGGGGTGTTTATTTTTTTAAAAAAGGTTTAGGAAATGATTTTGAACAAGTATGATTAAGTTACATACATATAATTATGAACTTATTTTTTGAGTTTAAGCTGTGAAAAATTGAGCATATATATATTAGCTAAATTCTGCCTTTTATCCATTCAGAGGGGCGACAAAATGAGAACCAAGCTTGCATGGGAACAAAACACTGAAGATTTCACGTCAGATTGACCACCTGACCAAAATACCTGCTCATGCACATCAGTGTCTAAGGTCATGAAAACTGAGTTGGGCACAGTAGGCCTTGACCTTCATGGACTGTTGTGCAACTGAGTCTAGTTTAGTATTCAAACTCAAACAAACAGCCCATGAGGACCAAGGCCTACTGAGCCCATCTCAGTGTACGTGACCATTGGGCGCTGAGGTGCATGAGCAGATGTCCCAATCAGGTGATGTCTCTGAAGCGAGACCCCCAGGGCTTAAGTCCCCAAGCAAGCTTGGTATTCATTTATCAACCCACTGCACTTGAGTCGACCTAGCCCAGCCCGAGGATAGAACCTCGAGTGAGTGAATATTAACATCGCACAAGCTACACGAGGAATCTTGGCGACGGACCTCGTAATTTTCAACCATGGTTAAGTGACGAAGACGACACCTGAGTTGGCACCCCCCTCTCCTAGCTACCACACCAACGGGAGAACGTTTGAGCTCTCGACAGATTAAATGTGCATCGCTCCCCTACACGTTGGGTCTTTAGTGGCATAGAGCTCGAACTCGTAACATGCCAGCCACGATCCGATACCTTGACCACTAGACCACCGCAGATAGAACCTCGAACCTGTGGTGTGGAAGTGCGATACTCTAGTCAGTAGTACACACAGGAATTTTTCAAGGGGGTGGGATCCAGGGTCGAAAGTTCACTATTCTCGTATCATGCTCCAATACGCCGCCCAACATATTCTTCTGATTTTGTCGATCGTCTGGAACAAAAGACATCAAAAAAATTAATAATAAAAACAAATACTTAATTAAATCTTACGTACTATATACATTGGATTATAATTAATCGGAAAAAAATTAAA
Source organism: Trichonephila inaurata madagascariensis (assembly GCA_019973955.1). NCBI lineage: Eukaryota > Metazoa > Arthropoda > Arachnida > Araneae > Nephilidae > Trichonephila > Trichonephila inaurata. The sequence goes on along the minus strand of BMAV01014326.1, from coordinate 28,996 downwards.
GGCTTTGGGGAAAAGGGTGCGGACACGAGTACCCCTTGTGTGCGCTGCTACCTCTAGTATAGTATTATTAGCTAAATATATTAAACTTATAATGTATATGCATATCTTTTAACTTAACTGTAAAGATTCATATTTTTTACACAAGGGAGGGACGCTAAGCCCCCATAGACCAACAAATTTTTAATTTTTATCATAGAGACAGGGGCGTAGCTACCGAAGTATCATCCATATCTATTATACGGGGCCCCCAGCATATGTAACTACTGTCCCACTAACAGGGCACTCATATCTGAAAAGGGGCCCCAAAAGAATCTTGATACAGGCCCATCCAGAACTAGCTACCCCAGTACATAGAGAGTGCACCCCTTGTTGCTTTCGTCTATGCGTTTTTTGAACTGTCCCCCTATAAGAGAGCTCTATATAATCCACTGATTGTAGCTGAGAGTAATAAATGTAAAAGAAAAATTAAAAATGCTATTCACACAAGAGTTTGTAATTATTTAAGAGTAAAAAACACGTTAAAAAATTTAATGTAAAAATATAATGTTAGTTTATTATAGTTTAATGATTTCCAGTACTGAATATATATTTTTAATTGTATGATAGAAAGAAATGTCTCCTCGCTGAGATTGTCTTCATAAATTGACTTAATTTCCGAAGTCCTAGCTTGCATTCAAAGGGAAATTAATATTTCTATGCTAATAATCATATATTATTCGCGGACAACGATATAGTGATCACACCACAATCATATTTCACTAACTTGACTAACAGAATGTACTTTACATCAAGAGGTGTATGGTATGGACATCGCTTCTGAATCTTTTTCTTTATTCCTTTTTAAGATATCCAACTACTTGCGACAACTTTTTTTAAAAAAAAAAGTGGAGATATGGGGTTATTTAGATTTATTGAGTACATTTTAAGAAAAATATGCTAAAATTAAGAAGAAGAAAAAGAAATTTTTATCACTAAATTGGGACAAAAGTTGGTTAAAACTTACAAAAAGTGACATAAATGGGGCCAAATCTGTACAAAAACTTTATGAACAAATTTTCAATTTTGATGTGTTGCTTTGCTGTTCCTTTTTTATATGACTTTCAGGATAAGAGATATTTTAATTTTTAAAAAAACTAGAGTATATTTTTTCTTAGTTTATATTAAATTGCTTAAAAAAACAGTGATTATATTCACGTAAGGGACTGTAAATTTTATATAATAAAACAAAAACTCAAACTCAGTGGCGCAACAGCCCATGAGGGCCAGGGCCTACTGTGTCCATCCCAGAACACGTGACCATTTGCCGCTGAGGTGTATAAGTAGATGTGCCGATCAGTCTGAAGCGAGACCCTCAGACTGTGTTTAAGTCCCCAAGCGAGCTTGGTACTCATTTATTGACCCACTGCAGTAGGGATGAAAGGCTGAGTCGACCTTGCCCAACCCGAGAATAGAACCTGGACCTGTGGTGTGAAAGCGCGATACGCTACCACTCGACCATTGAGCCTTTATTACGAAGCAGTGTTTGATAAATCTGAAGGTTAAAACACTTCTACTCTTATACAGAATATACGTAAAAAATTATAGTTACTAATTACTTTCAAACTTTCTGAGCAATCGCTGTCCCCGTTTCAGCATTTAAAAAACACACACACATTTCAAGTAAAATGTATTTTAAAGTATAACATCTTCACTACTTTGCTATTATTTTATTAAAACACTTGTAGTTTTTGATCTAGAGAATGGAAAATAATAAACTTGGTATTTTTGTAAAGGGAATAAGATGATCTATAAAATAAAGTCACAAAAAAAATCTGTCAATTTTTGGTGAAATTCACAATTTTAGTGCAGTCGGACACCTTAAAAACATTCCCTCTTAATTCTAATGCATTTGTGATTAAAACAACAAAAACTTGAAAAAATAATTTTACAAATATCTTATTAATCATAATTAATAAACTAATAATAAAAGATCATTAAATTTTTTGTGATGTATTCCACCGATTTTTCATAAGACATTATATAAAAATTTTAAAAAAAAACACTTAAAAATAATCGAAGCAGCGCGTCGAGACACATCAAACAAACATGCTGCAACCATAGTCAATAACTCCCAAACCGCCAAAACAACACTTCAGCGCCAAAGAGTCAACAACAGCTCAATCAAATTATTCATCCATCGTCGACCTTGCGAAATCACTAAATCAAGCCAATCGCACCAAACATTTCGCCATCACCTTCGCCAAGAAGGAGCAAAAACCATTTTTTTTCTCTTTCTGTCTTACAAGATATTCCGCTTTATGGTAACAAGTGGAATGACTAATATAAAAGTATTAAAAAAAGAATACAAACAATAGTAAACGAAGGGACATCTATCACCACACGCTTTAAATGTTTTGAAAGAGGGAATTCGAAAATGAGTTTCGCAAACGATTTCCTCAGCTGTGAGACAAGGACAAGCACCCCAGGATCGGAGGGGGAGGGAGGATTATAATGTTTAGGTGCGAGAGAGGATTCTTCGAGAATAAAGTCTCTTTTCGAGAGAGCGAGATAAGTTCAGCGAACGGAGCTTGGGGTCTTTGGCTTTTTGAGAGGGTTGAAATTTATGGTGGGTTGCGTTTGCATATTTTGATGCAGACGAAAATGAATTTGATTTTGTTGGTGTTGTTAATTGCAAAAATTGATAAAGATATTTAGGGGACAAGAAAAGTAGTTGTGTTGGTTGGTTTTTTATTCTTTTTCGCTCTAAACGAAAAATTAATTTTAAAATATTGTGAATAAATTAAATCTTTTTTTAAAAAAATTTGATTTTTTGAACAATAAACAATACAGATGGTCTCATTTTGAAAATTTATTTATTGGATTTCCAAAGATTTAATTGTTTGATCGCTTTAAAAAGATCGATCCCCTCAGTTATTTAATTAGACTTATGAATAAATTAGAAAACAATTACGCGAATTTATATAAATGTGTTTTTTATTGTTATTACGTGCGGACTACTAGTAATTGAATTTTAAAGAAAAGAAAAAAAATACTCTAAGAAGAATTAGCATTTTGTACTAAGAGAGAATTTTTATTAGGATTATTTTTGTAGAATTTCCTAGAATTTTTATTAGAATTGTTTTATTATAATTTCTTGGAATTTTTATTAGAATTATTTTATTAGAATTTCTTGGAATTTTTATTAGAATTATTTTATTAGAATTTCTTGGAATTTTTATAAGAATTTTGTAGAATTTTTATTAAAATTTCTTGGAATTATTATAAGAATTGTTTTATTAGAATTTCATAGAATTTTTATTAGAATTATTTTATTAGAATTTTATAGAATTATTTTATTAGAATTTCATAGAATTTTTATTAGAATTGTTTTATTAGAATTTTATAGAATTTTTATTAGAATTTTATAGAATTTTTATTAGAATTTTATAGAATTTTTATTAGAAATATTTTATCAGAATTTCATGGAATTTTAATAAGAATTGTTTTATTAGAATTATTTTGTTAGAGCTTTATAGAATTTTTATTAGAATTTTATGGAAAATTTTTAACTACACACAAGAGTGTTATTTATAAACTAGCCCAAAGAAACGGTTGTAAGCAAAAACGGATTTTTTTCCCTTTACATTGCAACGTTGGTAATTTTCTAATAAAAAAGTGGTTTAGAGGACAAAAATTTCAGGAGCCCCTGGACATGACATTTTTACTACCTTATATCATGTATAATTTTATTGTAGAATAAAGTAATAATAAAATAATACAGAGCACAATTTAGCATGATAGTCTACTCTTAGAATTCTACATCCCTTTCTTTTTAACTGAGAAAAAATATTCCACTGATGTACGGGATTTCTTTTTCCCTTTGGACCTTTATGAAACCGATTACGAAAGCTAATTAAATCTTGAAATTAAGTATGTTTTTTGTTGTAAACATTTTAAGCTGATAAAAACACAATTTTACCTATCGATATCATGGATTTGGAAGACTTAATTTGGACATAAAACCGACTATCTTCATGGACGAGAAAGCTAAAATTATATAACGAGGAACTGACAGAATTTCCAAGCAATAAAAATGCATTTCCCCCTCTTTCTTCTTCGTTTGTTCTAGCATTGAATCCACGTGCCAGCAACGACCTTGAGGTGATATCTCTTGACTGAAGAATCAAAAGGATTTCTTACTATTCGCGTTTCAATTACCAATAGAGAAAGGAAGCTTAACATTTTTTTTTAGCCACTCAAGAAGGCTATTGTATTCCGTAATGTAGGAACTCGCGTCATTTGATCACTTATTAGAACACACACACAGTTACAGTTAAAATATCTTCTAATGGATTATAGTTTTATATAACAAAAGTATTTTGTGGTAGTTATATTTATATAAAATAAAATAATATTCGTAAAAATAAATCTTGTGCAATTACTGTCTAATTGGTAAATGTTTCCATAACTGATTTTGTAATCTAGAATTTGTGAAAAACAGTAATTCTAAGGCGAAAGTGTTTTTTTTTCCTGTGATGTGTGTTATGTAGAATATTATATTTGTGAGATCTTTTGAAAAAGTTTATTATGCGTTTGAAATTATACACATTTGATGTATTAAACCAAGTTTGCATAGAATATGTATATCAATGTTTCAACAACATTTTTCAACTGAACCTCAATAGATTTATTATCATACTTTTCAAATATATATATTTACCGAAGACAGCTGGCTGGCTTAGAGGTAGCGTACTGACTCGTAAACCTAAGGTTTCGGGTTCGACCCGGGTTGGAATCGCTAGATTTTCCTAATGCGAAAATAGTAGGCACGCATGCCATATGATTATGTGGCATGAAAGAGATCCCTTGAGTATCAGTTTGTCTATGGTACTCTCGGCAAAATTAAATCCTGGCAGTACTAAGCATCGTGGCGAAACCATAAATAAACGAGTAAATAAACATTAAATCGAACACAATTACATCGTAGCAATACAGAGCTTGAAATAAAATTAATTTCAGCATCAAAATGTGGTTGCAGGAGCCGCCACTAGATGGTACCAGCATTGAAATGGCTTTCACTCTTGGGAGCTTGCCGCGTCTAAAACCTTCTATGCCAAAATCCAGCCCCATTGCAAAAAAAAAATATTTATTACATATCAAAATATTTTCAAAAACCTATTTAATTATTTCGTTTCAGATTTTCGAATTTTCAAGAACCATTGGAAAACAAAAACAAAAAAAAATGTTATTAGCCAAATTATTTCTTCTTTAAACTACAAGAAGCACTTTTTTTACTATCAAATATAAAAAACTGTTCGAAAAATATATTTAGATATCTAACAAAATTAGCTCAAGTCGACCATAAAACTAAAGCATTGGATATATATATATTGAATCAGATAAACTCGAACTGTTATTCAGAACAACTTTTCGGAAACGACGTGATTGGCAAAGAAACTAATACCTGAAACATTTTCTGTTAAAACGAATGGATGAATCGTTTCATAATTTTACCTTGTAAGATTCTGTTTTGCTTGGCCTTCTTTGACGCCCTTGAGTCAAGGCCCAGATGACTCAGAAACCGTTTATTGCACGTTTTACCGTTACGTGGGATACAACACTGTAGCAGTTAGTTTTAGTACTTTTCATACAAAAAGAGAAATAATTAGGATAGATTGTGATTTTATAGAATTCATATGAAATCAGCTTTATCCAACAAATATATATATATATATATATTTGAATAATGTAACAAGAGATAATTACATTTAGTATAAATCATAATATTTTTTTCCGTATATTCTGTAACATTTCCTGATCTATTTAATCATCAGAAAGAATAATTATTTCCTTTACTCTTTATGGTTTCCTGAAATGTAATTTTTTGTACTATTTATATTTGGCATTAATTTTTTAATCTCATTTTTTTAACGAATGTTTTTTTTAAACAAAAAGCTAAAATAATTGTTGCAATACCAAATAAAAAAAAATTTTAAAAAAAATGCTTAAAATAAATGTGCAATAATTTTTGCTGCGTTTGCAAGGAGATTTTTAATTCCATTGCATAATTATTTTTACGTTGTGTTTTATGAGTAATCAAAGAGTATATTAATGTATTCCTTTGCAATTTTATTCTTATAACACAGTTCAGCTCGATAATTTACAAATCCGGTGTTCTAAACTTATTGATAAATATTTAATCAAATAATAAAAAATATTGATAAGTAATCCTGAAGTATTCGTTTTTACCCAAATTCTAAAATCTAATTCGAAATTCTTTAACATTTTAAATAGAAACATTCTCTCTCGCGCGCACACAAATAAAGAAAAGAATGCATTGCGCAAAATGGACAAAAAACAAACTTTTTGAAGTAAGATTTGTTTACAATTTTGTATTAAATACTGATACCAATCAACGTGGACGTGGTTGATCAAGGTCGATCGTTATTTAGCACTTTTCAGTATAAAGTTATTTTTATATATTTTTTTGCCAAAAAATAGAATTGGTTCATTTAAATTTCTAAAAAAAAACAACAACTAATTAATATTCTATTTAATTGAAAAACCTTCATCAAAAGTAACCAATTATACAAAAATAAAGAATGTTTGTAAATACTGAATATTTTTGAATTATTTGAAAGAAAAAAAAACAATAAATATGTATTGTAATTTTTCCACCGTTTTTTTTTGCTTAGCTTTTTTAAAACTTATTTAGAATTAAATTTTAATTTTAAATTCTGTGTCCTTAATTAATTCTGCAATTTTCGGTAATTTTTTTTTCCAGGTAACCAAAACACTCAAACACTTACATTCTCTTCACAAATGATAAGCATTTAAAAAAACAACAACATTTTATAATGTGAAACTCGGCATAATCTACAGTCTCAACCAAAATGCACTAAACTCCTTTTCCTTTTTTTTTCCTGCAAAGAATACAACACAAAATGTTCACAAGATCCACTCATCCATTTTCAAATCTTTAAAATAGCTATAAATAACGACAACAATACAATAGGCTTGTTGCCAACAATTCCTTCCTAGCTAAAAAAAAGAACAAAAAAAAAAGTTTTTATTTCCAAAAGGATTGAGAATCGTCTGCTCCGGCACGGAACGCCATCTGATGGAAATATGTCACGCCATGACGTCACAGCTCCAAGGAGGTCGGCGCGTCACGCTCTTCGCCTTCATAAAATAATTGTTTCCTCCATTTACGCTTCACGAAACAATTCACCTGCCAACGCCAAACGAGTAAAACAGATCACAAGTCGCCAAATGCATAAATAAATTTAGTGTAATCAAATGTTTTATACAGTTGAATGAAATTTAATTAGATCAGATTATTGTTAAAAACAAATAAAGTACGTAATTGATTTTTTTTCAACGCATTTTTGTGTGAAAAATTTGTAAAGATAAAGAGATTACACTTGGGGTTTGTCTTCATAATAATAATTTTTATCTTTAAAATTGTAAATAATTATGTATTCTGTAATATTTGGGTTCGTCCGATTTTTACTTACGATAAAATAAATATACCAGAATGATTTTTAAGAAAAATGCCGTATTTGTTTTCTATAGTATGGTTAAGCAACAAGCAAAAAAAGAGGGAAATCAGGAATTAAGAATAAAATACAAAAATGCTTAAAAGTTTTTTTTTCCCCCTTTATTTTCTTTTTTTAATTTGATAAAAACACAGACAGCAAGCACGTTTCTTTAATGAAAAAGAAGTCATTTTTTTTTTTTTTTTTCAAGATTTTTCTCTTTTTTTTAGTAATATCGTTTGCGAAAAGAGCAGCACATGATTTGTCGTACAAAAAATTACATAATGATTTTTCCATATCTTAAATAAAAAAAATAATATAAAAACAAAAATCTTCAATTTTTTTTTTATTTAAAATTTTCAATAATCTAAAGAAAGCAACCACCAGAATGGTGGATATGACACTCGTCTATGGCACTCGGCTTTAAATCGAAGAATCTCGAATAAGACATTTATGTATCTTCGGGAAAAGAAGTCAAATTTTCGGCTGAAATGGATTCCCGTCTCGAATGGAAAGCAGCGCACCCCTTCTGTTCTATGCTGGGAGCATCGTTTGTAATAGTCTTAATTCGTCTTTGATTGTATTGTATTTTTCTGCTCCTCTACCTCTCGTCTTTCGTATGTATCCCAGGATGAAATGCACAACATCAACAAAAGAAAACTTAGTTCGCAAATAATAAATAAAAGTAAAATATGTATAAAAATTAACAATGGCGCATACAAGGGGATCCAGGGGTTCCGGACACCCCTCCCCCAACTTTGTTACGATAGATTATGATGCAATGTATAACTTAACTAAACTCAGTGGCGCAACAGTTCATGAGAGCCAAGGCCTACTGTGTCCAACTCAGTATACGTGACCTTGGGCCCAGAGGTACAAGAGCAGATGTTCCAGTCAGGTGGTCAGTCTGACGTGAGACCCCCAGTGTTAAGTTCCCAAGCAAGTTTGGTACTCATTTATCGAACCACTGAAGGGAGGAAAAGCTGAGTCGACCTTGCCCAGCACGGGATTTGAACCTCGGACCTGTGGTATGGAAGCGCGATGCGCTAACCACTCAGCCACGGGCTTCCTATGCTACGTAATAGTACGCAAATAATTCCAAACAAAGCTAACAATAATTTCGGTTAAGTATTCGTTGTTAATAATTTATTCTATTAATTAGTGCTAATTATTTATTCAATAATTCCTTTTTACTGTTTTTTTTTTGTTTTATTTTTTTGTTCCTGACGAAATAAAAAGAATCTGGTGGCGTATTGGGGTATGATATAAGAATGGTGGACTTCGACCCTGGGCCTCCCCCCCTTCTTGAAAAATTCCGTGTACGCCTTTGACAATAAGTAAAATGTTCTGTAAGTAAATGTTTAAAATAAACTGTCAAAGTTTATACTACGTTATTCAAAGCTAAAATTAGGCTTGAAAAATTGTTGCTAACATAACCAACATAAAGAAGCAACATAAAAAATAAATATTAAAATATTTTTTTTATCCATCATTTGGCAGCTGTTTAAAAAAAATCTGAAAAAAAAGGTTAACTTTTTTCCTTGCGAAATGCGAACAAATGACTCAGTGAAAGCATTACAGGATTAAATCGAGAACGTTTTTCAAGCAGACGATTTTAAAAAACGCTTTCGCTTTCACGCTTGGTGAAAAGGTTTTACGATTGGTTTGACCGTATGGTATTTGATTTCAGTTTTACGGCGGGGCAGTTCGAAAAAGAACCGTCATTATTGTGTCAAGGTCACTGAATTTCAATGACGCGAAGAAGAAAGTGCTTTCACCAGAAAGAAGTTACAAAATAAAATGATTCCACGGAATCGGACACCTTATTTAAAAACAAAGGATGTTGCCATACCGTTTTTAAAAAACAACCGTATTTCACAATCGCTTGCTTTTTGAGTATTTTATTTACGAGTATTTTCGTTGTTTAGAAGGGTAGAGGTAGGATTTCGTGAAGTTGATTGTGTTAATATTTTTATTATAGAAGTCAGAAAAGCAGAGGAAAAAGGTATTTGGAATTTTTTTCTTTTTTTTTTATGGAAATACTTTATTTGTTTTATACAAACAAATTAAATTAGTTATTTAAGAAGATTATATAAATATTAAAGATAATAAAACCACTCCTTTTTTTGGGTTTGTTGGCTGTGTTTGTTTTTTAAGTGTGTTGTTCAGAAATAAAGTAACACTTGTCGATTTTCTCTTTCATCTTTTTTTTATTTATTTATTAAATAAATAAGTAACACGTTGCAAAAATATGCAATAAAATAGAAAAGTAAGCAACCATAACTTGTTTTGTATTTACGTGCTAATGGCTTATTTTAAAATAAATGAAAGAAATCTCTTTTTTTTCCTCCTCCTCCTCCACCTTTTTCCTTCCTTTTTTTTTTTTCTTTTTTTGTAGTCTGAGAAGAAGAGGAACTTATATAAAATCAATTTTACGTCTCTTTCTAAATTTAAAATTACATAAATTTTTCATTCTTTGTTGTCTTCTCATAAAAATGGCTGTACCTATAGAAAGTTTTCCGAAAAAACAAACAAAAAAGTACTTTCAATCCGCCATTATTTCCAACAAGAATCTAAAAATGAATAACGGAAATTTTTTAAGAACTACCTTTTAGAATTTGAATTTCTGGGAGGAAAATTTTGTAGAATTTTCCATTTAAATTTCAAAACATTTTCATTGTGAAAATCTTTCCCCTAGAATTTATATTACATTCATTCAATATTTATTTGTCCATTCAATATTTATTCAAAATTTATGAAAATTCAGTATTTTATGAAAATTTTAGTATTATAAAAGCTCGACTTTTATATCCTGGTTTTTAAAATTATTATAAATAAATAAAATTCAAAGTTCAGCAATAATTTTTCATGTTCAAATATGATTCGAGGAATATATATATATTAGCAAATTTTAAAGTTAATATCTGGCATGTTTCACGTTTTGTAATCTTTTTGTACATTATTTCGTATATATCGAATAAGTAAAGTTTTATTTGCTTTTAATTTATAGAGTTAAAAACATTAAAAATTTTTTAATCTAACAAGTTTTCCTATGCTTTATCGTAAACTCTGGGGTTAATTTATTATATTTATTTTACAAATGCCACACATTACAAATAGCACCTATGCCATTAGTCCAATATTTTTCGAGAATACAATTAAAACTTTTTAGTGCAGTGCACACGTCCAAATGTTCGGTGTTTATAGGCTGACTAGCTAAATTTATTATAAAATTAACTTTTTTTCAGTGAGTTTCTCACAGGTTAAGGAAAGTCAGTCAAATATTTTCAGAAATAAAAGACAATGAACACTTTTATTCTATTTGCTGTGAACTTAATACTTGTATCCAATCGAATGCACCAGGAGCTTTTTTCACACACAATTCCTATTATTAGTTCACTCTCTCTATATACAGTAGAACGTCATTTAACCGAATCAATTGGGACCGGACACCGTTCGGATACGTGATTATTCGGATAACCGAAAACAGTGTATGAAACCAGACACTATACGAATATTGAAAATCATCACATGCGGGAAACGTGCTTGAAGAAAAAGCAAAATAGATGTAAAACGCCGCAATTTTACCACCTTTATTTGTGGAAAGAATCGCTTATTTTCGCTGTACCATTGTATACCTTTCTTTTTCGCCACCAGATTCTCTGATTCTCTTGAGCAGCAGTAGTTGAGTAGGACAACACTCTGATTGTTGCTCGTACCACTCCATATTATTGTCTCTAACGCAGAAACGTTAGCATTTGAAACTGAACCCTTGCTACTTTCGTTGTTGCTGTTGTTGTCCTCGTCTTCATCCTTTTCATCGTCGATAGGGTTGGATTCTTCTTGCACGGAAGTCACAATCTCGTCATCATTTAGCATTTGAAATCTAAAGTCTTCAGCATCGCATGCCATCTAGTTTTCTACATCTTCATCGCATTGTTGAAATCCTGGGATTGATTAGACAAAGTCGGTAATCTCCTCCCTGTGGTCGTCATTGAAGTCTTTTTCGCCTTCTTAATCTGTCCACAGCTTATTCCACGCATTTTCATATACAGTACATGTAGTTGACAAAAAGAACTGGTCCGGATATTTGACGCTTCAGATAATAAACGTTCGGATAAAAGACGTTCTACTGTATTTATATATTTATCTTGTTCAAATTTTAAATCGCGCGCGCGTTAATTAAATACATTTTAAAGCGTTTAATTGAGCTGAAATTTTGTATACACGATTATTTTGGATGATGTACGGTAATTTAATTATAATTAATACAAATTAATTGATTAAAAGGTATCCGACTACACGTTCGGAACCATATGATTTTTAAAAAGCGCTTAAATATGGATAATTTCATGATATTTAGTGTCGCTTAGATTAGAATATATGTATACAATTGTTTAAGGACATTATGACAAAAAATTATTTAAATACAATATTTTTGGCAAAAATTAACTTAGAATAACCTTTTTTCCAAATGTTCTCCTTTTATAAAAAATGCTTCTATTGTATTAATATTTTGCCTGTATATAGCTCAGACCTCAGAGTACAGAGGAAACCAGCTATGATTTTTGAAAAATTCAAATTATTTTCAGAGAGTTACAACCATTTTGAAATAATTATCGTATTTTCTTAAAATTTCTTCCTTCTGTTTTCGCAAAATATGGATAAATCGAGCTTCCGAGTTATGCACTTCAAAAATTCTAGTTGAGCCTCTGGCCAGGGAGTCTGAGCTGGCTCACAGCTTAGGCATATTGGCTTCCCCAATAAACGTACCTAACTAAGGAGAACATTGGAAAAAGGCCGACTAAGTTGACACGCCCGCTGTATTTAAATATTTTTGTCATAATGTCTAAGCAACATACATGTATTCTAATACAAAATGACAATATATATCATAAATATCTCATCACGCACTGCAAAATGCGGTTCCGGTACGTAGTCGGAATACCTCAAGCTAACTATTCAAAGAATTACAGATACAGCCCTTTTGGCATCATTTTTGGCGACTTAGCGACCCTTTTGACAACTTGTGTCAAAACTTTGAAAGGTTTTTCTCACATTCTAAAGCACTCATTTTGAGCTGAAATCTTCCATATACGATTGTTCTGGGTTATAATACGAAAATTTAATCAAAATTAATTAAAATTAATTGACTGAAACTAATTATTTAGAGAATTACAGATGCAGTCATGTTGGCTTCATTTTTAGCGTGACTTGGGTCATAACTGTAAAAGGTTTTTTTTTCTCATGTTTTAAAGCATTCCGTTGAACTGAAATTTTATGTACACGATTGTTTTGGATAACAATACTATACTTTAATGGTAATTAATAAAAATTAATTGCCACTTAATATAATGATTCTATCATATGTATATACGTATTTATATTAATTCTAATTATTTGATAAAAAGTAACTAAAATAAAATTTGTCTTTGTCGTTTCTTGGTAGGAATTGACTTAATTTATTTTTATATTACTTGTGTGTGTGTTTACTCATTAGATGCCTTTGAAAATTCGTATGAAAACCGTACAACGAACTCTTTGTATTACAAAGAACATTGTATAAATAAAATTGATGGACAAATTAGTTAAGGTTTTAGATATATGTATTATACACATTTTAAATTTTGGAAAGACTAAAAAGCTTTTTTTGAAAAATATTATAATCAATTCTTCATCAGTGTATGTTAATAATAAAAACATTTGCTGACAGCGATATGAATCAAAATAAACTGAATTCTATCTAAAAAAATCTGCATGCGCTACGCTTTTAAATTATTCGAAGAATTTCGTCCGGTATAATGAGGTTTTAAGAACTGCTTGTGCTGAAAGATCCTGTGGTATTTATTTGCTTTTTAATTAGAAGATCAAAATTTATTATTTGTTCTGTATATAATTCTTCTTATTTAGCTAAATAAATCTCAAGATCTTGGTGGAATTTTAAAGTGTGTTCTACATTTGGATTGATCTTTAAAAGAAATAATTTTTTGCAGAATTTTACAACGAATACAAGGTATCCGAACATGTACGATGAACAATTTTATATGTACATTTTAATTCAACTGACACTAAATACACTGGTGTGCAAAACTTAAGCAACAGGTGGGTTTATTGCCATAACTTCACAAAAAATCATCTGAGAGACATGAAATTCTGAAATGAGGGAGAGTATTATGTACGTAAAGGATGACGAAAGCATCGGCGCTGAAAAAGAAGGAATACAACATACGGTATGGAACTAAACAAAAACAAGCTTTATTGAACATAGTATCGTGAATCATGATTGTCTATCCAACAGGAAGAACAACAAGCAGATGTTCCTGTATAATTTCACCCTCCCCTTACTACAATGGTTGCTTTGCCATCTCCATACTCAGAACCAGCTGGTGCAACATTTCTTGGTAGGAGTGCCCATTCATAATCAACATCTGTTTGGTTTCTTGGTTGTACTCGGATGATGTGAGCGTGTGGCAATACGTCTCCCCCAAGCATCCACACACATGTTCGATGGGATTTTAAATCTGGGGAGCACGCTGGCTATTCCATTCGAGTGATATCTTCACTTTCAGCAGCTCCTCAACAGCAAGAGTGCGATGTGGCAGTGCATTGTCATCCATAAAGATGAAGTCTGGGCCAATGGCACCTCGGAAAAAGATGCAGATGGGGAAGAAGTACCTCTCACAATAGCGATCCCCGGTTACAGACCCTCTGTCCGAAATGGGAGGCGCAGTTCCGCCGTTCAGCATAATGCCAGCGGAGCAAGAACACGGACCACCGTAACGATGTCTTTCAGCGGGTATTTACTGGGATAAAACCGGGTCCCGATATCTCTCCAAATCAAAAGCGTTGAGTCATGCAGTACTGAACCGACTCTCATCCGTAAAGGGCTACGACTCCATTGATCCGGTTGTCAGTTTTTGTGCTCTCTGTCCACTGCAAGCGGTGGCTTCGGTGACATCTTTTCAACGGGAGGCAGCGTTCAGGACGGCAGGTGAACAGGCCCCCCTTTGTGAAGGCGTCTGGCCGCAGTAAACTCTTCACTTGTCGACCTGTTGCTGTGCAGAGTTTCTACGAGCGTGGCGCTTGCTGGGCTGTTTCAATCACGAACTTTTCGCCTGCAGGATGATATATCGGTCATCCCCTGCAGTTGTCGTCCTCGGGCGGCCACACCAACCTTTCTAACAGCTGTACCTGTGGTTTGGGGCAACTTTCCAAGCGCGCGAAACGGTTACTTTGTTGATTCCGAACTCCGCAGCTACACTGGTGACCAGTACGCCCCTCCTCCAGCTTTTCCGATCATTCTTCCACGTGTGAAGTCATCCAGATGATTTCTTCTAGCCATATTTCACGAACTGACTCACTGGCACTTGCAGAAATATGGTGAATTGCGTCTCCGTCCTTCATTTCATTTCTACTGTTGAGCAGCATGGAAGCATCACGCGTTTTGCGTACGCTTACATCGCTTCTGACGTTTTGTTCTGATATTTGCACTTTATGACGTTTCTACTAACTTACGTGTGTTCCCTCTACTGATCTCAGACCTCCTTTTCTGCAATTTCATGGCTATCTGCTAAATTTTTACATTGTTGCTTAAGTTTTGCACACCAGTGTATAAAAAAACCCATTTTTTTTAAAACCACTGTTTTGAATGCAGGTTATCACCTTTAACATTTTAAATCGTGTTAGAATAAATCTGTCGCTTAAAAAAAGGGACAGTAAGAATACCAAATTTACTTTTTCTCTTGCAAGTAGAGACCATCTTTAAACTTTCACCGACCCCATTTGAGAAACGCTAGCCCAAATGTAATTAAAATTATCCTAAGAATCTCAAGTATATTTTTACAAATTAAAGATGGAAATTATCATTACTGAATCTCTTTAAGTATATCATCCAGTGGCAGATACAGGAATTTTCAAAGGGGCTGAGGGTCCAGGGATGAAAGTCCACCATTCTCATATCTCCCCAATGCACCGCCAAACACATCCTTTTCATTTTGTCGATTGCCGGGAACTAAAAACAGTACAAAATAAATTATTGAATAAATAATTTGCATTAATTAGTAAAATAAATTATTAGTGACAAATACTCAAATTTTATCTACTATATGCATAGGATTATAATCAATTGGGAAAAAATCAAGGTCTATGGGGGGTGGACACGTGGACCTCCCCTCCCCTTGTGCGTGCCACTGATTAGATTTAATGAATAAAATTAATTTTTAATAAGAAATAACTAATTAAACTTTATGTACTCCATACGTAGGGGAGGGGTTTTTTTGGGGGCAGTGGTGCACACAGGAATTTTTCAAGGGGAAGTCTAGGGTCGAAAGTTCACCCTTTTCGTATTAGCTCCAAAACACAGCCCAACATATATTTTTTTAATTTTTTTTCGATTTGGGGGAACAAAAAACAGTAAAAAATTATTGAATAAATAATTAGCACTAATTAATAATATTAATTATCAATAACAAAAGCTTAATTAAATTTTACGTACTATATACGTAAGATTATAATCAATCGACAAAAAATCAAGGGCTATGGGGGCTGGACGGGGACTACCCTTTATTGTGCGCCATTGTTTGAGAAGGGATGTTCCTGATTCGGAGACCCTATCTTTGTATCACTAATATCATACAATTAGATACTCAACGTGGGCGTCTGAGGCTTTCAGGGGCAGCAAAAGACCCAGAGAAAATTAGAGGGCGTTGAGATGGCACGGAGGAGCCTCGGTAGATTAACCCCAAATATACTTCAAAAAAGACTTTAAAAAACACGCTGGTTATATTTAACAAAAGTAAACTTTGATACTGGCTACCTTATGTTGATTTGTATGTATTTAATTCATTTCTATCACGTGTACGAAAATTCACATATTTCGTTAGTTCGGAAAGAGAATGAAAAACTTAAAAATTACATTACATTCAGACCTACATTAAATTGAATGATATGGTAAATTTGAATTTCTGTAGTGTACATGTTGTCTTTGTTGATTGATTGATTGATTGATTGAAAGGTTGAAGGGGATATAGAGCAACACAGGCTATGATCCCTCAAAAAGTAAGAAAAAGTATGAAAAGGCTTAATAGATTAGTAAAATACTGAAATATTTCATTCCCTTTAAAAGATTCTGAAGAAGTTGATTTGTTATTCATTGCTTTTTAAAACATCTCTAAAAACGTGATAGTGGAATGTGGATCAATATGAAGAATGGGCCAGAGGTTGTTTCGTTGTCTAGTATATCTGCTACAGTTTAGTATGATGTGGTCCCAAATCATTAATACAATTACATGTGGTACACGTTGCATTATCCTGTAAGTTAAATTTATGTAGAAGGCCTGGAGTGATAATCATTTTGCGAAGATTCGAGTGCTTAAAATTTCTTCTCTTCGATTCTCTGTCCACTTTGAAATAATATCAATGGTGAATATTTCCCAATTTTTCAAAATATTTAGCAGAAGTAGTATTTTCATTTTATTTTTTGAATTCTATTTTGGTATATATTTTTATGGAATGTCTTCTGAGGCAATCCAGTCAATGTAAACATTGGACTCCGTGACCGATCTTGCGAGATTATCCCTTGCTCATTCCAATTAATTTTTGAATGTCCCGGATCCAAAGCAAGAATTAATTGATTAATGTAGTTAGATAGCATGTAAAATTTTACTAGCTTGAGTCTATAGATACCTTATGGGGTTGATCAGGTAATTTTGAAGTGCAGAGAAGGACAGAAAAGACTTATCCGACAAAGAGAAATAGAATTTACATTAGAATCCACCAGATCATCAAAAGCTTGACAAATAGCCAGAGCTTCTGCAGTAAAACAGAGTTGTAATGATTGATTCTGTAAGCAAATGAAGATTTTTGATATACCTGCTATCGAAGTAATTTGGTGATTTTCGAAGCATCAGTAGCGATAATAAAAACTTGCAGAAATTTATGTTTGATCGTTTCTCCATCAAATAGAACGCTTATTGCAGGAATCGGTAGGTTTTATCTTGAAATTTAAAACTATTGATATAAATTTTGCATGGAAGGTCTAAAAAGGTATTGATTAATCTGGGAATTGGAAATAATTTGATCATCGTCAACATTTAAATCATGAAGTGCTCAATGATATTATTTTTATAACTGTTCAAAACATTAAGATTCATTGTCTCGGGGTTATTGTAATAAAAGAGGAGAAAAATCTCTATTAGAGATTTGAGAGTAATAAAACTTGTTTGCCAATCTTCTAATTTTGTTGACAAAAACTGTGACCAGCCCCAACTTTAGGAGCGCTGTATTTGGGGTCCGTGAGAGGGAACTTAAAAGGCAATTCGGAGGGCTTTGGTTTTGAATAACATTGAAAGGTTTTAATTGAATTTTCCAGACCATTTGTTATAATGTGACAAAGGCAGTAAAACACTGCATATGCTATTATTAACTAAATTGGCCGAGATCTCCTTGATCTCGGCCCATATGTTTATATGCCATACCCTTGGTGCATTGATCCTTTTCAAGGCTTTACTACTTAGTTGATTTTTAATATAAGAATTTTGTAGCGTTTAAGAAAAAAAACTCCTAAGTATTTAATAGAAGTTTTGCCATTGTAGAGGAAATCCAGATAACAGAATATTAGGAAGAGTATAATTTCTCTTGTTTGATAATTCAGCTATTGTACATTTCTCTGGGCTTAAATCCAGTTTCAATATTTTGCGGAAATTCTTTCCAGTGTATTCTGTATTTTTGCAAATAACATCAAAGTTTATGAGCGCAAAATATAAATATGTCATCGGCGTAGACCAGACATTAACTTCCGACTCTAAGGTATCAAAATATGTCATTCATATAAATGGTGTATAAAATAGGGGATAGGACACTACTGTGAGCTAAACCTGCGGGACAGAATTTTTGGAAGAAAAATAACCCCTCCATTTTAATTGAAATGTTCGAGATGTGAGAAATTTATGTATCCAATTTGCTATGTTTCCACTGCTATACCAATTTGTAGCATTTATAAATAAGACCATCCGTAAATAGAATCGTATGCACTTGCAATGTCTAAACTTATTCCTACAAAAATTGTTTCTGTAATTTGCATTCATTATTTGCCTTATGTACAAGATAAGTAGCACTTCTGCTATCTTTGAAAGGAACAGAAAACCATAATGTTGGGATGAAGTTTTCTTTCTTTAGTTAAATAGTAAAAGAAATCCCGATTGGTTAAATTCTCTCAAGGTTTTTGAAAATACGAAGTCAAGGCTATTGGTCTGTAGGAAGACATCTTAGTTTTATCTTTACATGGTTTGAAATCGGGAGAATGATTGCATGCTTCCAGGAGTCTGGAACAATTGCATTATCAAATAATTTTTTTGAAAATATCTTAAGTACATTACGTTGATATTGATCAAGATTTTTTTAAAAGTTGCCGTAATATGATCAGCTCAGGAGTTGTGTTTTTGAATTTTTTATTGCATTATGCAATTCAAAATATGAAAATAGTTTTATTAAGAAGGTTATTTTTATCGTTGAGAAAATCCAAAAGGAAGTGGTTCATGATAGGCATTTTAGATGCAAAATGATTTGCAAGCATATTTGCTTTATGGTGAGGATGGTGATAAACCTATTATTAAGTTGAAGAATATTAAGTTTTTGATCAGTGTCAGTAACTGTGGAAAATTTTTCCAGAATATTAAAAAACATCTTGGGATTAGAAATATTGTTTATATTTTTGTACGTACATTCTTTTGGCATTTTAATGTGGAATCTAAGTTTGCTCGCATATTGTTTTATATCTGATCCATAAATTCAGGTGAAATCTCTCTAATAGCTCTCTTCCTAAATATTTTTTAAGTTTATAGAATTTATAACCAGATGCTATTCACCATGGTGGGAAGGATCTATTCGAAACTTTAATTTCTAATATTATTAGTAATAACTTGTGATATCTTATCTGAAAGATTCTCCAGAATAAACTTCTGGGATTATTTAAAATAAAATGAGTTTCTTTCATAACAGCTTGCCAGTTTACTTTTTAAAATTAAACACTTATTTGAATTGAAGCTCTGTAATAATTGGACTATGATCCCTTTCAAAGAGCTATCTAAACATAACTATTGCAGTATCGAACGGCTTGAAGGAACAAACTGTGAGATCCTATTAATGATGCTGTACCTGCTGAACTTCTATATGTGGGAACAGTCGTATTAAGAGAAGAACCAAATTAGAATCGGTAATCCATTCAACAAATTTAATTTACTATACCTTGAGGTGTGATTCGATCCCACACATCCCGGGTGATGAAGGTTAAAATCACCAAAAATGAATATTGGAGCCGTTAGGGATTCAAGAAAAGATTTAATCAATATAATATTAAATCCCGTGGGCGTAATATTTTACAATATAAAATGAAATATTTCGAACATCTATTTTATTACGAGGACTTCTAAAATCTTTTGATTTGTTGAAACTGTATAGGAATCTGTTGTGCAAGAAATATTTGGAAAGGAACAGCTGACTACTAAACCACCACCTGATCTGTCTTCTCTGTCTTTTCTAAAATTGTTTTATTTGGGAAATATATATTATCGTGAATTGATAAAGGTTTCTTGAAAAATCGAATATACTGCTTCAGAAAAGGGAGGGATATTTAACCATAGCAGTTTATTTTTGAGGCCTCTACAATTCCATTGAATTATATTCATAAATATTAAAAGAAAAAAATTTAATTAGAAAACTATCACTCCTTTTGAGGAAAGAAAAATAAACTAATAGAAGACAATAATTAGCCCCCCAAATCAAAATTCGAAAAAAAGGAAGTATTTACAAAAAGCCATCATAATTCCATATTTATCCTATGTGTCTATGTGTGGATGCATCACTTTCACTAGATGCACGTGTTTTATGAGTTGAGGATTTGTTACCTATAGCTTTTTGTAATGAAATGGCGATTTTCCCATTTTAAAAATCTTTTGGAGTGGGAAAAGAACCGTTCCATTGTTTTTAGCTTGCATAATGAATGAGGTTGCTTTTCTAAAATTGTTTGGAAGAATCAGCATGTTTTCTAGTTTTTCACAGATGGTCTTGCATGTTGAAATAACTGTATTATTCTGGATTGCTGCAGAATAGGTTGTCTTTTTATTGTCCAGTACTTCTTCGCGCTTCTCCCAATGTAAGATGTTGTTCACATTTTCAATTCTAAAATCTCACTTTTTCTTTTATATATTCAGAGCAGTTTACTGAGTTAGCTGGGTGATCACCTTTGCAATTTATGCATCTCGAGTTATTGAACATTGTCCTGGATGCGATACACCACAGATTGATACAGATTGCTGTTTTTTGGCAAAATCTGGTAGAATGCAGGAAACACAAACAGGTTGTACATTGTCACCAGGTTTATCTATGAAATTTTGGATTCTGTGATTAATGAACCACAGTTTATAGTTTCCGGTAAGTTGTCCCGAGTATTGTGAGTAATATTGGTGAGAATTGTTGCTGGAATACCTTTTTTATAAATCTTCTCATTTCTATTATTTCTAAATTATTAGTTTCTTGTAATTCTTTTGCAATCTCATCAGAGATATATCAAGAGTGGAATCTCATAAATCAGGAATCTAAGATGCGATTCCCTCCCAAGAATATTAGTAGTTTTAACCGACACGTTTACAAAATTTTTCAGAGATAGTATTTTGGTACTTGCACATACTGGGTCTGGCGTAGAAAATCTTATTTTTCCATTACGGGTAAAAGACATACTTCTTATGTTCTCATGACGAAAGAACAATTTTATTTATTTATTTCTGCATGTAATATCTGTGGGTTGGATTTTGGAATCTGGAGAGGATCCTTGATTACTTTTTACCACTTCAATATATTTGATTTCAGATATAATTTTTGCCCAGCTCGTAGAAATTATTTCTGCATCTCTTACAGAAGATCTGAAAGAATTTTGAAATTTCTGGATTCCATTATTTGAAATATTAGTGTTTTGCATAGGTTCCTCAACATCGGTGATGAAAAAAGCTACGCGGAATGACTCAGCGAATCTTAGAAATTGGAAGGTACTAAAAAAACAAACCAAAAATTGAAACCCCACACTCTTGCTCTGAAGGGGAACCAGCTAAAATAATAATAATAAATAAAAGTACAACCTTTTAGACTTGTGGAAATAATATACCACCTCATTATTTTCAATCGACCGCACTGTTCAGAACCAACTTCTGCAACCTTTGAAGTACAATTCATCCTCCTTGGGAATTTTATCATTGAGCACCATGTTGTCTTTGTCTGAGAGCAGTAGGAAAAATGTTTCATCCACTGCATTTCACTTCACGTATATTATTTAAAAAATATAATTAAATAGGTTAACCGGGAATTAATGTGTGATTCTTTAAAAGCTGAAATTGTCAATTCTTTTTTTTTATTTTGAAAGCAATAGTTTGTTGTGAGTGACTTCATATCACATCAAAACCTTCCTTCAAAAGCGTCTTTATATAACAGGCAAGCTAAAACTTTTATTCCACTCTTTTAAATAAAGAAGAAATTCAATAGCGCGTTTCAATACCAACAATAACCTATCTAAAACTAAAATATGTAATATTACACATTTAAATATATTTGTGGCAGTAGCTATTTCAGATTCACAAGTAAAAAAATTAGGAGCTTTAAATATATATATATATTTTATTAGTAATAGAATATTGTGATATGGTCGATATTTGTCGACCATATCGTGGGGTTTCAGCGTAAGTTAGAGGTGTGGGATTCTCGAAATGAAGAGGCATTCTAGAATTCTTAATATGACTTTCAAAAATTTTAACTTAAATTACTTATATATTGAACAAGAAGAAACTTATATTAAGTGAGAATAAGCCAAAACACGTAGCCGTAGTTAACACAGATCGCGCAATTGGATCACTTATCTAGAAATAGTACATTATCCGTCTCTCTCAATCCTTATAATATTTCGAATTCGGAAAAATAATCTTCCTGAATTCCAAGCACTGGTTCGGAGCAGCGTCGTGTTGAGCTCGTGTGCAATAGCATGCACCTTGTAGTATTGCTAGATATCTTTGATTCTTGGGTAGGCCACCAGTTTCACATCACCTTTTCAAACTGAACTTTTCTCCTATAGGTGCCATTGCGCTTACTAAAACTTCTGTCCTTTTTAAAAGGCTATATATTTGCATCTATACCTTCGAACTTACTTCTTGGATTTGGGTTGGAAAAGATTTGCCACTTATTAATGTAGATCAAAAAGAACACAGAAGGTTATGTTTAAGAGAAAAGAGGCGTGAGGCAAATCACAATATTTTTTAAAATTTACCATGTATTATGTGGCTCTTATTTATTTCTCTGGTGGGAGGGCGAGCATCGAAATATTCACCTAGAAAAGGGGTTCAAAAGAAAAGAGCCAGTTCAAAAAACGTTGAGAACCTATGATCTAATACAGCGATACTCAACCAGCGACCCGCGGACCATACATGCGGCCCCACTGGGCCTTTTGAGTAGCTACGGTCATGTTCCATTGCTCTCTGAAATTCATGTGTAGCCGCAGGCGAGTGGTATAGGTATCGGATCGTGGCTTGCCTTGTCTGAGTTCAGGCGGTACTACTAAAGACCCGCCGTGTGGGGCAGCGATGCAAGTTAAATCTGTCGAGCCTGAAACGTCCTCCCGTTGGTGTGTGGTGTGGTAGTTAGGAGATGGGGTGTTCAGGTGTCGTCCACGTCACTTGATCATGGTTCAAAATTACGTGGTCCGTCGCCAAAAGCCCTCGTGTAGCTGAACAGTGCGACGTTAATATTCAATCAATCAACCTGAGAAATTCATTTATTTATGAAAATTTGGTGGGAAATTCTTCGTTAAGAAATCAAAAATATCAATTTTGCTTTTTACTGTCGATGTCGTATGGGTGTGAATTGATATATATTTTTTTCTGATTAGGGATAATAGACAACACTGAAGTAGCGACCCTTTTATGAGAGGAACTAATTTTTAACTATCTTTCATATCTTGCAAGCGAAAAATATTCGAAGAAAATATGTTACGTCAAGACAATTGGAAAGTTGACTATTTTGTAGTGAAAAACAAGCTGCACTGGAGGGAACGATGAATGACCAAGAGACTAACTATGATAAATCTAATTTATTGTTATCAAAGATAATATTCCAGAACAAGCAATGTATAAAGGGAACCCTTGGAGTGATATAAAGAAAGCAACGGCTATACGTGAATAAGCGCACGAAAACCGAATAACCGAACTTTAATCAATCCTATCCTATAGTAGGAGTTTTGTAGTGAAATCACAGTAATTGTTTGATTTGTCACGAAAGTTTTGTATTTCAAAAATCTATTAAAGGAATCGTTCAATGACACTTTTTCTCGAAGATCGATTTCAAGTCGTGATAAGTAAGAGTTCTTGAATAATCTTGACTACAGCAAAGCGTTTTGTCAGTGGTAATGTCACATGCGGTAACAAGGGCACCCTATGAAATTTGTTACATTATTGGTAATCTTATGAAACTGTTTACAGATGCGGAAATTGCGAATGCGTGATTCTTAAATTCAACCAATTTAGAAAAATTCAGTGACAAAAAAAAAAAAATATTGTGACATCTCTCGTGTTCTTCTTCTAACATAACTCCTAAGTTCTTTGACGGCCACGATTAATGGCAAAACTTTTCCAACCCAATACCAAGAAGAGAAACGTAACGAATATGCAAATGAGATATACTTTAAAAGGATAGAAGGTTTGGTGAGATAGGACGACAAGCCTAGAGATAACTTAGTGTGGAATTGTTTGGAATAAATGTTAGAAGTCCTACAGCTCTGGAAGAAGGATACGATCATCGCCATTAATTAAGAAAGCCTGATTATTCTCTCCTACCAATAACATAATAGGAATATCTTCAACCTAGGAAGGAAGGTGACTCTATAAAAGGTAATATTTTGTATAGGAAGTTATATTGACATTTAAAAATAAATATAATTAATACAAGTATCTAGTTGTGATCTGACTTGAATATTAAGTTTAATTGGTGGCTTATTCTCACTTTAAGAAAGTTGTTATTTAGAAATAAGTAATTTAAGTTATTCTTAATAAAAGTTGTGTTAAGAATCCAAAATGTCTCATCTTTTAGATAATCCCACACCTCTAGCTTACGCGGATCACGTAAGACATGGCTATCGCAGGATGGCTATGTCTCAATATATAAAAAATAATAATTAAAAAAAGCAAAATAAGAGTTTTAATATTTTGATCAATATTCTACATTTTAAATTTTCTATGTTACCTAGGTCTTAAAGCATTTCTCCCCTTCTTAATCCGCATGTTGCGGCCCGCGAGAAATAGCTTACGTATGTATGCGGCCCGGCTGAAAAAGGTTGAGTAACCCTGATCTAATATGAAAAATTCTTATAACTGTTATGACAAATATTTTCCCACATTCTTTTTACTCCTGATAACAAGGAACTGTTCCTTGTCACCGAACACTTCACAAGACACGAAAAGGAGTTCGTTCGGACTGCGTAGTTTATTCTTTTGACATCATTTCTGTTATCGCGCTTACTGCGAATTCGCGTGAGCGTCATTTGAATGCATTACGTGTCATGCGTGGAAGGGTGAGAGAAAATGTTATGAAATCAAAAGTAAATCGCGGTATAATTGAAGTGTCGCAACTGTTACGGATGGAATAATTTATGATGGGTTAACGATTTTAATAAAGGTTATGCAAAAAAGGGGTTGTTATAAAGGATTTTATGACCGAGCGATGTATTGAAGCGAAAAGTGGTTGTAAAGTTTCGCAAGTTTTTTTAAGTGCGTAACGTTGTGTCATTGCTATTTGTCTTGTGATTCCTTGATGCACGAGGAATGTTACGTTAATGTGAAAGTGATTCACATGAGAACGGTTTTGTTCAGTGTTTGGTGAAGAAATATAGTCCAACTAGGTAATAAATACTGAAGGATTGTGTGGGAACTATTGAAGTAAGATTGATTTAAAAAAAGACGTGAAATTTACGAGTAAAAGCGCTTTATTTTCAGTCTCAACAAAATACAGTCGGACCTCTATATAACGAAGTCTCTAAATCTCGGAAAAAATTTCTTTATACGGAAAATTCGTTATATAGAGGCTCATCTTTTAATATACTTTATAAACCACATAAAATAAATTTTAAATTCATAAACACTGTATATTAAAAAAGGTAATTATTCGCACCTTTTTTTAAAATTATTATATGTTTATTTTATATATCTTACCCACACATCAAAAAGGAAAGAAAGAAAAACTGCACGGAAAACAAGAAAAAAGAATGTCGAAGAATTCACTGTACTTTCAATATTAAGAAAATAGTTTTATACTCAATTTAATGAATTTTAAGGAAATTTTATAATTTAAAGCATACAAGTGTGTGTGTGTGTGTGTATAATATTAAACATACATTATGTTATAATTAGGACACGGGACAACTCCACTGAGGATGAAAGAGGATATCGAAGATATTTCTAGTGAACTGGGCAATTGGAGTTAAAGGTTGAACTTCTTGGACGAAACGTCCAGAACTCTATTGCTCTCGGCGAGTTAGGATCTAATAAAACCAGTTCAAGATTTAAGACAACCAAAAAGGGTTTTTTTAAAAGAGAGAATAACTTGAAATATTTTCTGAAATACTTTAAAAAAAGGGGAGATCAAAAATTGAATCACAAAAGAAAAAGTTCGTTCTATAGAAAATGTAATTCTCTATAGAGGGGTTATATTACGAAGAAAATCGTGAAATGTTCAAGGTTCCTGGAAAAAGTTCGCTATATAGAAAAATTCGCAATACAGTGGTTCGTTATATAGAGGTTCGACTGTAATACTATTCACAAATTGAAAATATTTGTTATACCGTATTTATTCGAATCTAAACCGCACCCCGAATACGTTTCTATGGAAAAATAAAAAATAGTGTTAAATAGTTTATCGATATCGATATTCTTATGAAATTAAAAAAATTAAGAGAATAATTAATAAGAAGTGAATAATTAATTTATTTTACTAGTTTTAAAATTTTTTAATCATATCTGAACCTATCATTGCTCTAACCAACAGTATCAATATCCCTCTTCCAACGAATTTTCCACCTTCGATTCTAAGCCTCACCCGATTTTCAGAAGCATGAACATTGGGGGAAAAGTGCGGTTTAGATTGGAAATACGCGGTAATAGGAAAAAATATGCATTTCTTATCTTAAAGCATCAAAGTAACAACCCTCACATGATTTTTTTTTTGTCATTTTAAATTGTAATTGATCAACTGTTTGTAAAAAGAATTAGAAATAATATTTAGAGTTTTAAATCTATGTGTTTTTACCCTCTTTATTGAAAAATTAAATTAAATGTCACTAATTAAAAAGCAAAAAATAAGTTTACGAAATGTCAGACTTGGATTTGAAATAGCATACAATTCGGAAAATGTGTGTGTGTGTTCTAAAGAAATTTTTTTTCCTTCTAAAACTATCTTAGAAAAAATTTCTCATTTGCAGAAACAGAATTAGGTTTTTTTTCCTTAAAATATTTTTTTCAAGAAATCTAAAAAAAATTCTTTAAAACAAACGAAATACTATTAAATATAGTTCCAATAAAACTGTTAGTTTTAATAAAATACTAACACAAAACTCTCTCTCTTTTAAAATGTAGTTAGTTTATTTTTAATACGGGCGCGTTGAATGTGTTCTTACATAATTCCAATACACAAAGTAATGTAATGTGTATTAAATACATAAATATTTTACTGAATGATTAAATACTAACTAAAAATATTTTTAAAAATCAAAAACTGCATATCTCATAAACAATTTTCGCATTAAGCTCCAAAAATTTTTTTAAATAATTTTGAATTTTGATACAGGGCCCACTCACGACTAGCTACGCCACTGAACCACCTCTCTTTAACACGCCTGTTAAATTTAGCTCATGCAGCATATATTTCCCGAATTTTGTTCATTCCCGAATGGGAAAATTTTCACGTTAAGCGATTTCCGTTTCGTGTTAAGAGAAAAAACATCCATGAAAATACATAGTAGAAGGGATCGTTGTATTATTTCGTGTAAGCCGATATTTCGTCTTAAGGCTGTTTTCGGTAAAAGTACGACAGCTCTAAATAAACGCGAAGCACATTTTCAGACAGAAAAATGACCCAATTTCCATGGAAATCTGCAATATTATAACTCATACCTCTGTTAACAATATAGTGTTTTTAAAAATTTAAAAATATTCCGTGAATACTTTCTTTTTTGTTTTAATACGTGAAGGCAAAGCCCATTTAATATTACGGTATAGGATAAAAAATGCGAAACACATTTTATACCAGAAAAAACGAATCAACTCGGTTAAAAATGGGAAGTATGATAAAAAATGCTGTTCTCTGAAGGACAGTGAAGCCAGAATATCATCTTTTATATCTGAAAAAATGTTCCAAATTCGGGTCCTATTCTTTAACATTAACCGAAAACAGCCTTAAGAGTTTTCGCGTTAAACGTATTTCACTGTCTTTCCATTTGCGAAGTTCCTTCCTATTCTTTTAATTGCTTGTTTTAGTATGATATTCTTTCCTATCGATTCTATTTTTTATCAGCTAGTCCACGTTCACTTTTCAAAGTTAATTCATGCAAGTGTGCTAATACCTTATTTTATTAGTACCTTATGTTTCTATATATATATATGCAGTTTGCTCTATTCTCAGGTGAAATCGAAAAGAGAGATAGGTGTTATGTCGTGAGAAAAAGATATGACTGAGCTTCCTTCTTTTTTTAACAGCTGATGCTGATTTAATATGAGGTACAGAGTCTGGATTTAGTTTATTCTGTACTTCGTGAATACATTTAGTTGATTCTTGTATTTGTTCCCTATTTGTGTAGAGTTCGTTATCAGTCGAGAGTTTATCTATTCAGATTTGTAATATAGTTTTTGTCTGAATAAAAATTACATCAAAAAGACTACAATAAAACCTGTAAAAAATAGGGACCGCATAAAAATAAACCGCACAAAAAATATTTGAAAATATAATTCATAAATTCTTACATATAACAAACAACTTCGTCGAAATACTACAGAATATTTTTTATGCGGTGGAGAGGGGCACCGCATAAAAAAGTCTCACTTAGAAAATACGCCAATTATTTAATAAATTTATAAGAAAGTATTTCCATAACAAAATAAATAATTAATTACGCATGAAAACATTTTTAAAGCATTTAGTTTCTCATTGCATGTATGGGAAAGTTTTCAAAATTCACAAACATAATTCACTGCTACTCTCAACGTAATTTAATTTCTGTGATGAAGTATTTCAAAATCGCTTTCATCAATTAAAGATATAATTTCAATTGATTTATTTTTTAGTACCATAAAATAAGTGATAAGTTTTTGTGACGACGGCCGGTTGGTTAGTTGCTTGTGAACGTAACTTTAACCAGTTAAGCATGATCGAAGCTCTTTTGAATTCAAGCTCCATCGAATTGG
>BMAV01014324.1:0-49726 GCA_019973955.1 Trichonephila inaurata madagascariensis | reverse complement strand
TTTTTTGGCCCGGGATAATAAGTTTGAACCATGAAAAAAGATTTTCCCTTTTTTTTTTTAAAAGAGAATGTTTAGTTAGAATGTTGAGAATTTTTTAAAAAATCGTAAGAAAAAAACTTTTTGGCATTTGATGTTTGAATCACTGATTCTAAAAGACCAAACTTTTAGATTCTGAACTTTTTAAGATATCCGATTACGTTCGGAACCGTGATTTTAAAAAAGCGCTTAAATGGATAATTTTCATGATATTTAGTGTCACAGATTAGAATAATGAAAAAAATTGTTTTAAGGAATTTTGAAAAAAAAATTTTTTAAAATGCAATATTTTGGGAAAAAAATAAAGAATAATCTTTTTCAAAATGTTCTTTTTTCAAAAAAATGTTTCCCCAAAATAATATTTTGTGCTTATAAAAAAGTAAAGACTTCCCCCAGAGAGTTGAATTAGCATTTTTGAAAATTAAATTTTCAAAAATCCACCAATTAAAATAATTATCGTTTTTTTTAAAATACCCCCTCTGTTGTCAAAATATGGATAAACCACTTCTGTTATGTTTTTAAAAAATTTTAGTTGAGCCTCTGTAGAGATGTCTGAGCATACAGGCAAAATATTATTATAATGGGCATTTTTTCACAAAAGGAGACTATTTTTGAAAATGGGTCATTCTATTTTTATTTTTTCAAAATATTTTATTTAAATAATTTTTTATTGTAATGATATTTTTAAAAACAATTTTATATAATTTTGTAAATCTATGTATTTAAATATCATAAATATTATCTATTTATACGCTTTTGCAAAATCCCAGTTCCGAACGTAGGGATACCTTAAGTACAGAATATCCATTCATTAAATTGCTAAAAATGTGCGCACAGAAAAATTGAAAAATTATTTTCATAAAAACGAAACAATATTGACTTCATTTGAAAAAATGCAAAATATATTGATTTTGTAAATAAAAATTATACCCTATCGTGGTGAAATAAAGGATCTTTCCCATTCTGTAATTATTTTTTTTTTTCTCATTTCGGTAAGAAGGGAACGATCGTAATTTAAAAAGTAGGAACTCTTTCCTGCATCATTTCGACAGCGACTTTTCGCATGCACAGAACTCAGCGTAACTCTTTGTTTTCGCTTGTACAAATTTCACTCTTTATAAAATTTCCTATGGGGCTATATAAAACATTCTTGAGTAAACTCCAAAGAAAAAAAAAGAATTTAAAAACACTTCCAAAAGTAATTAAAAAGAAAGTTATGTGAAAAATTAAAAAAAGATTTCTATTTTTAAAGGACGTTAAAAAGTCATCTGTATTAAAAAGCTGTTTCCTTCTGTAAAACAAGTGCTGGGGAAACCCTTAAGAAATTTGACCTTTTGTCGATACCGTGCGCTGAAACTCAAGAAGAGTCTAAAAATTCAATGAATGCTGAAAGCAACGTGTTAAACAGAGCTACGAACGGATTATTCAGTTGAAGGATGTTTGTGTGAGAGTCAAAAGCGTCTCAGGTGTGCTGTTAGAATTTGAGCTGGAACGAAGAATCAAGATGAATATCGGAAAGAAACACTGCAGATTTTGTTGGAAAGTTGAAAATTTCGGCCTTTACTTCCTCACTCAGACAGAACCCCTGGAAAGTCCTCCTTTCAAGATTGCCGGAGTTGGCTTAAATGTGTATTTCCGTCTTGCTTTATTCAAAGAAATTCATAAGAAAGAAAAGCGCGTCGCGTGCTATTTGAAGGTCACCGAGTGGATTAGAGCACCTGCCAAGTTCAGGTTAGATGGCACAGTTACACTTAAAATGCCGAATGGAAACATAAAGTTCGTATTACAGCGAGCTATGGTACCAAGACTTGCGAGAAGTACTTTACTCGTCGGAACAACAACATGGTCTGACACAATGTCTCCAGAAAGTGATTTTGCGAACCATTCGATCAGTATCTTGTTAAACTTGTGGAAGAGTCCTTCTTTTGGTTCAAGCCATTGTTCCGCCGTTACACGATTTGAAAAACAAATCAAGAAATACGTAGATTTATTGAAACCTTCATTTCCTTTTTCGATGATCGTGTTCAGTAAAATTACCGAAGAAACTTCAGAGGAATTTATTTGGCAACAAATGAATTCGAAAACTGATCCAATTGGAATATTTTTAAAGGAAAAGAAACACAACATGGATATAAAATGCATTCTTTCTTTAGAGAACACATCAAATGTTCCTCGTATACGTAAGGAAACCGAACATAAATTTGATCGCCAAGACACAATCTGGTGGTATTTAAACGATTATTTTCCTTCGGACATATTAGATGAAAAAGACCCGCTTCGTTTTAAAAATGATTCTCCGGTGTGCTTTAGAATTGAAGTAAAGGTAACATTTTATGAGGAATTTGGTGGGATTCAGAAGCATTTTTCTGATTCACATACCGGAAGTTCCTTGGGACTTCGTCACTGTCTAAAAAGTGACTTAGAGACATTCTTTAAGTCATGCCGAAAGAGATGCGATTTGATTCTACGCTGCAAAAATGAAGATTTTCTTGTCCCCAAACCTCTCCTTTGTTTCAAATCTCCTGTCTTCAGCACGATGTTCGAAAGTGACATGAAAGAAAAGATATTTGGAATCGTGGAGATGGAAGATGTAGACTCCCTCACTTTAAGTCGTTTCACCGAATACCTGTATTTAGGCTCTGTGACTGATTCTGCATTCGACCTCGACAGTGCTACAGCACTTTACGCTCTCAATACGGTTATTTCCATCTTAAACATGATAAATTGGGCAGAAACTGTTTCTGGTTTTCAATATGGATTGCGGAAATATTGATGAAATGATGCAGTTTGCAGATTTGTATGATGATAAAACAGCAGAAGAAGAGGCCTAATTAATTTTTTCTCTCAAAGATGATTATATTGCTGTGTGGAAAAAACAACTTCTAATTCATAATTTTTGCAATATTTAACATTATATTTCTAAATAGTGGTTTTGGAAGCGCAAATAGTACTTAATAGCAATGTGTTTCAAGAAAAAAGATTAGTTTAGTGATGTGTGTTTCACACTAATAATGTTTTATTTCTTCGTTCTGATTTTTAAATCTCTTTCCTTGCGTGGCTTTAATATGATTAGCCTTTGAATTTTTCAATATTTCCTGATTTTTATACGTAGTACAATTCATCTCAAAGTCTCAAGTATTTTTATGCTGCATATACAAAATATATATAAAAACGAAGAAATCCTGTCAAAGTGTTTATTTTCTCTCATCATTAAAAGTGCCCGAGTTTGTTTTTCCTACTGTGTTCTTTTTACAATGTGTGTATTTACTGTGTTCTTTTTACATTGTGTGTATTTACTGTGTTCTTTTTACATTGTTTGTATTTACTGTGTTCTTTTTACATTGTTTGTGTATTTCTAATGACATAAAATGTACTAGTTTCAATTTC
This sequence comes from Trichonephila inaurata madagascariensis, assembly GCA_019973955.1. Lineage (NCBI taxonomy): Eukaryota > Metazoa > Arthropoda > Arachnida > Araneae > Nephilidae > Trichonephila > Trichonephila inaurata. Next base: position 46,303 of record BMAV01014324.1, on the reverse strand, counting down.
GTTTTAATGCGTTATAAGCGTATTTAGTGAGTGTTTATTTTCTCATAAAATCTTATGTTAATTGTGAAATTATAAGTATTGCAAAGGAATCACGAAATTTGTAAGCTTCATATCCCTTTCAAAAACCTGTAGGCTCAGCGTTAAAAGAACTATGAGGTGAAGATCATAATCGTATTAAATGAAAAAATTATCTGTATTATATGAGGTTAATATCTGTATCTTAAGAACATATAACGCACGACGGCTCTTTGTATTTGATCAAATACAAAATAAAATAGCTGCAGTAGATTAAGATAAGTATCTTTCAGGCCTAAATAACTGCAAGGTAGTATGAAAAGCAACAATTAGAAAGTTACGAAAAATTGCATTCATGATTTCATAACGATCCTCCGAATGACAAAGAATGCCTTTTGGAATTTACTGACATCGATAAGGACCAGGGCTGATCCTAGGGTGTCGGCCGCCCGCATGTGAAGACTTAATGTGTCGCCCCTCTAGAGAATTTTTCATATTGCAATTTATAATACTACTTTAATTTTTGTATTTTGACATATTTTCAATTACTTATAATAATTACTATTGATTGATAAGTATTATAAGTAATTTTATATTTAATGATTAATTATAATACATATTTGCTTACTTATTATAATGCTTATATATTTAATACTTATATATGGAGGTTGTAAACTCATGTACACCAGCATAAAATGTAAAAACATTAATAAAAATGCATATAAAATGTGAAGTGCAAAACTTTATTTTTTGGTCAGCTAATATTTTATGATAGCTTCAAAATACTTGAATAAAATAATAAACAAGCAAAAATATTACCTTTGAAATAAGAATAGACAGTTTATAATTAGAAATGCAAAAAAAAAACACACACACAACAGTTACTCAGAAAATATAATATAATAAAAAAGTACTAAGGTATAAATCTCGTGAAACGAAAAGTATATAAATCTGTGCTTCTACAAAGGCTACTTAATAATTGATTATAAAATAATTAATCTGGTTTTTTTGCAGTGGCAAATTTGTCAATTTTGGTGAAACCAATTTTTTCAGAGATTTTGGATTCAATAGGGAATGTATCCAAATCTGGAAGCCTTTCTTGTGTTGTATTCCTAAAAAACCAGAACAAATTCTAAAATATATACCTTACTATCAGTAGTGCTCACACATCTAAAGCTAAAAATATAGTAGTACCTTCCAATAAGGAACCTTGTGTTTGACACAATATGCCCTAGAGTCAGAAATTTACACTCATGGACAAAAAAATTAGCGCACCAAGAAGGAGTCGTCAAAATGAAACGAAAAATTTTACATACGTAATGACTACTTTGATATAAGTAAAAGATTAGAAAATCATAGAAAAAGAATAATTTATTTCAGAAAAAAAAGGTAAAAGAATGAAGGATTTAATACCCTGTGTTGACCCCTTCTAGTACGATCGAGCATTGAGGCATACAAGTTCTGTATGATGTCTTGAGACATTTCGTTCCATATTTGCTGTAACCTTGCCTCTAGTTCGTTCAAACTCGCCTCGCCTTCCCATATGATCCAAGATATGCTCGATTGGAGATAAATCTGAGGATCAGGTAGGCCAAGGAAGGGTAGTAACATTGCGGAGACAGTTTTGTGACACCCTTGCCGTGGGAGGTCTAACGTTGTCTTGTTGGAAAATGGCTCCTGGGAGCCGTTACATGAGTGGCAACACATGTGGTTGCAGGATGTCATAATGTCACGGATCAATACTAGAGGTGACCGTGTATTATAGGCAATGGCACCCCATACCATCACACCAGCTGTGGGACTGGTGTGTCGCTGTAAAGCAAAGGCCGGGTTGAGTCGTTCACCACGGGGTCTCCACACGCGAACATGATTGTTATCACTTCTGAGATTGAATCTGGATTCGTCGCTAAAGGCGACCTGGTTCCATTCCGCTGCAGTTCAGTTTCCTCGTACGCGGCACCACTCCAAACGGATGCGTCGATGGGTGAGCATCAAGGGCAGCACACGTAATGGGCACCGCGACTCCAAATGTCCTTCAACCAGGTGCCTTCGTATAGTTCGAGAAGACACAGGGGTCCCTAATGAAGGTGCTACCTGTGCCTGGATGGCGGCTGATGAAGCAGTCGGCTGTACACGTGCATTTCTTTCGATGACAGGTCTGTCGAGGGCGTCCTGAGCCTGGTCTTCGTGTAAATGACATCTCTCGGATCCACTGGTCCCAACACTTCCTTACAACACAATCAGAGCGGCCTAATATACGATAGCCTGATACGGCCTAAGTGACCACCCAGCTTCCATCATGCCGATGATTCTTCCCCTTTCAAACTGCGACAGCTGCTTATATTGTCTTCGAAAACGGCGTAATAGCATGCCTACCTCAGCACATTCAAACAAGCTTTGGTTACCATTTTTTAATACTCCACGGAGAACGACGTTAAACGCCCTCTACCAGCCACACGTAATGCGCAATCACGCTGCATTTCTAATCCTTTGCATATCTCTCCGACATGTACCTTCATGTCAAGTTTCGTACGATCCTGCAATTATTTCTTGGTGCGCTAATTTTTTTGTCCATGAGTGTAAATCCACCAGACCAAATATTGGATATTTTGTCCTTTAATGCTAAGCAATTTAGCTTAATTAGAAATTCAAGTGTCGTATTAATCTTTAAATAAATTATATACAAGTAAATAGTTTACTCACAGGCTTTTTTTAAATTTGCAGTTCATGAAAAATCAAAATTCTTAATAGAAAAAGATTAATTAATGTATAAATATTTGAAATGAGTAATAAAATCTTGTACTTACAGCAATTTAATGAAAATATTCCGCAGAACTGATCTTTTTAAAAAAAAAGTCTGCATTATGTCAACTAAGCCAGCATTTTTATTGCTTACTAGCTGTACCCTGCCACCCGTTGCTGTGGCTTAGTAAGTTTTAAAAAAAGGAATGAGAAAGCTCACATTTCGAGTATTTTTAACCATTTCCACTTTTGTATGATTCTTTGCATTTGCACTTAAAGTAAGATTTTTTTTCCAAAAAAAAAATTTGTATAAATATGCATAAACAAAACTTTTCTAAGCAGATTTCAGTTGTTAATGGAATACTACATGAATTCATTACTTTTGGTTTTTGGACTTGTATCATGAACCTAAAATTATTTATGTTGTCTCCATAATAGAGGCTTATATGCATTAGATTGCTTTTTTTTTCGGCTAGGAAGCTTTTGCAGTTTAGAAACAAAATGGACTTTTATATGACATTAGAAATCCCACAGAATCCATTCAATTCATCCTTGCCATCACCGATAAAGTACATTTGTAGGAATTTATGTTGACGATCTGTGAATAGAAGCAGGGAGCTACTTTTATGATAAATTTATCCTTTCACTTCGAAAGATGACACGAATTGTTACAATTTCTATTACAAACGATGTCATTTGGAAACGTGAATTATATTTCCTGATATTAGATAGGAAATGCTTTGATTCCACAGTATATCTGGCAAGCAAAGTTTTTAATGTCTCCGGTGATTCTTCAAGTTGAGGCACTTTAATTTTTCCAGTGTGGTTCCTTTCGTTTCTCCATTAAATTTTGGAGCCTTGAAATTAGGACACACTTCAGTCATTGTGCTGATGAGAGTATGCTGGCTCAAATTATGATCTTAAGCTGGGTTGTATCGAATGCAAGGTGATCATAATCATGTTATTGCTTTGCACAAAGTCATGCTTGATGCTGTTTTTCGTTGACATTTTCAGTTATGCGCAGCCTACTGTGTTAATTTTGTTGAGAACAGAGCTGATCTGATGTTGCAAAATGCTAATGTTGTGCTCAGAAGCGTGTATCCTCAAGTCTGGCTGCACGTTGCTCTGCTGCTTCCTCAGCGAATATTTGAGTCATTCTTTCTCTGGTTTGCTCGTTCACTGATGCCTGTTTTTCATTCGTTTGATGTGCAATTACTCCTCACGTTGCTTTTGCTAATCGAGTAGGAAGACTTGGATTTTCTGCAACGCATTATTTTTATGTACTGAAGCCAATTGATTGCACTTAAAAAGGGAAGGTTAAACCAAAAACGTCTGAAATTGCAAAAAAAAGTTTTAAAAAGGAAAAAAAGCAGAATAAAAAGGACAGAATAAAAATGCAAACAAAAAAATATTTAACTTCAAATATAAATCAAACACAGCCGAATTCCAATGCAATGTGTGAGAAGCATAATATTTCATTTTATTCAAACAAATCACTCCAAAGAGGTCAATTTCACTTTATAATTTCAATTCAAATGAACATTTAATTGAAAGAGCTCAATCTCCGTCAAACATAGCCAACGTTGATCCATAAAGATTCGCCACCTTCCTAGACACTTTAAATTTTTACGCACCCCCTCCTGCACTCTTTTCACCTCTGCACCCTTCTCTCAGTTCTTACCTTGCCAATTTTGGCTCTGGAGAGATTATCCCTTAACTCTCTTATTCATTTTCCTTTGTTTATTTTTGCTCTTTGGAGAATTTTTCCATATATCTATGTTAGTTCCTATGGATCCTCCTTCCCCCAATGTCCTGGAATGGCAACAGACAGCCATAAGGAAAGGATTGTGGCATGGTTTGGCTATTCTTGATTAATTTCTTATCTTACGGCATAACGGACTTCCTCTCCCTCCTCTTATAAATTAGTACAACAAATTAATGAAATGAAATCGTTTGCAATTACAGTATAGAGTGTACACATTATTGTATGAATTTTTTTCAACTTGTTAATTATCATCTTTTACATCGCTGTACTACCTTTTACTTTTAGACATTCTCATTCTTCGTTGAATCTTTGTTCTTGTACAACAAAGATTTTCTTCAGGGTTGAAACATTGCAAAATTGTTAAGGACATAATTCTAAACAATTTCTTTAGTAATATTATTTTGAGTGCATAACAACATCAGACTGTTAGCTTTTCTTTTTCAATTCCTACTATTAGTTCACACTCTCTATTTATTTATTTATCTTGGTGGAATTTTCTATCGTTAATAAAATAAAATGTTAAAGCGCTAAATTTGAGGGGAAAATTTTTTTATATACATGATTATTTTGGATGACAATACAGAAATTTTTAATTAAAAGTAAGAAAAATTTAAAATTATTCAAAATTAAAAAATAAAACCACTTTAAAATCATCTTTTTTGGCGACTTGTGGCCCAAAAATTTTGGGAAAAAAAAGTTTTTTTTCTTACGTTTTTAAAGCATTCAGTTGAACTGAAATTTTATATACACGATTGTTTTGGATGACAATATGATACAAAAAAAAAATTAAATTTGTTCCAAATTCAGGTAATAGATGACAGTATATTTACTTAAAACAATTTGAAATATAGTTACAGTGTCTATTTCATACGTATTTCTGTATAGTAATTAGTTTATTCTCGTGCCTTTTACCAACGCCATCGACTGTATGTAGCTTTTGCGTGATGGCAACATATTGTTTTTTTGAGTTGTTTATGTAACATAATCTTTGTGGAACATTGGGATAATAGCCTTTGTTGCTCCAGATCCCACATAAAGACATTAACTGTAACTGTAACTGTTTTTTCAACATTCAGTTGCTTTTTAATCGAATTTTTAATTCAGTTTATTTTTAATCGATATTAAATGAATGAAAAGAAATAAACTAAACAAACAAACTGAATTAACTGTATCGACCCTTGCTTCACTAACGTATAATGCGAAAAGAAACTACAACGCAACGCAAGCGACGATTAGAGAAAAAAAAAAGCACCAAGAAAAGTTTGCTAATGAAACAGAAGAAAAGCGCCTACGCTTAGATAAACGAAATCAAGGATTACAGGATGCGTCTCAAGAACAGCGCTAAATTCAATTATTACCTGATCGTCAAAGACATGTACTATCAGTAACAAATGAAACTCGGAACCAACGCGAATTACGATTACAAGATCAACATCGTAGACAAGCACTAACAACAAATGAAACTCGGAACCAACGCAAATTACGATTACAAGACCAACGTCGTAACAAATTTTCCAAAAAAAATGAAACGGAACAACGCGATTACGTTTTTACTGAGCAACGTCGTAGACAACACTAACAAAACAAATGAAACTCGGGAAAAAGCATTCGCAAAGAGCAACGTCGTAGCAAGCACAACAATAGGGAGAACTGTCGTTGACGCTGAACTGTCCAGCGTGTGATCGGCTCCCAGATTTCTTCGAACTTCAACGTCTGAGAGAGCACGTAAGGTCCTTGGTAGCCCTTTTAAGGGCTTTTTGATCAGGGGGTTGTCTCTGGGAAGGGTGTTTTATTGATTGTATTTTTTGCACGATTTAAAGGAAAAAAAAATGAGGACTCAACACCGGTATCAGGGCCCTTTTTAAAACAAGGTCCTCAATATCTTCACCTCAGGAAGCATGATTTCAGATCCTCCCGGCTGCTTGCCAAAAAAAAACAAGGGTTAAGCTTTAGCACTTTATAATACTATTGCTGATCACCGCATCATCCCAGAAAATGGGGAAAAAGGGCTGGAAGACCTGAACTCTCCCGCAGATCAGAACAATGAACTTTCCCGGAGATGAGGAAAAAAAAAGGTAAGTATTCGGACTATGCCCCTTGTTTTTTGACCCCAACTGCTGACCTTATTTTTTAAAAATAACGACAGATTCAGATCTTTTTAAAGTAAATGATAAAAAACAATTTAAAAACGTAAAATCAAAAAGCAGGTTTGGAAGGTTTTTCCTTTCCCCCAAAAAAACTTCCGACCACCCCCAACCGGATTTCAACCTATCCCCACGCGGAATAACTTTTAAAGTTAAATCAGGACCCAGAACCGATGGAAGAAGCAGCTGTTGAAAAAGCTCCCCGCCCTAGAAATCCACTTCCTATAACTTTAAAACAGCTATAAATTACAGAGAGCAATTAAAAAAATATTGCAGAAAAATTCTAATTTAAATAAAGCAGCAGGAGACTACATTCTTTTCGCTAACACAGACGAAGAAACAGAGAACTTACCCGCACGGAAGCGGATGGCCAGTATAGAATTCTATGTCATACAGCCCAAGAAAACAAGCCAATCAAAGCTGTAATTAAAGGTCTCCCTCGCGTTACCCTAACGGAAAGAATTCAAATAGATTTAAGCTCTTGGCTACTCTATAATTAATTTGTAATAATTAATTTCAAGCGTACCAAACTTGCACTTCCTTTTTTTCTTAGTTAACTTACCCAGAAATACTTTTATTCTTTTCGTCTTTGACATTTTCTCATCTTGGTCACCTAGAAGTTAAAGTTGAAGGTTGTTATTCTATCAGGGGTGTTACCCAATGTTATAAATGTAACAACTTTTATCACACGACAGCCTTTGCCACATGGAAACCGCGTTGCCTTAAGTGTGGATTGCAACACACTACCAGAGACTCACGAAATCTCTAGTAGAATGGAAAACCTTACTGTATAAATTGCCACGTGTACGAGGCGTCTGCCTGTTACACAGAAATGCCTAAATTTCCCTAAGCCCAAGAAGGGTTCCCCCCTCTAAATAGGAATAAAAATAATTTTAATAGCAATAAAGTTGTGGGGTTTTGTCCTTTGCCAATTACCGCAGGAACTCTGATAAATAGTAATGATAATGATCCCCCTTCCCACAGGTCGAAGGTACCCTAGGGAAAGTCAAAGCTTCTCCCAAACTTCTGCTTCTAATTCTAACGTTCATAATTCTTCTGAATTTCAAAATATCATGGATCTATTTAAATATTTGCAAATATCGCTAAACAATTTCCAAAGTACTAAAAGATTCTCCCCGCTCTTAAAGCAAAAACTGATGTCAAAGAACAAGCGTTTCTAATTTTTGGAAGCGCTTATTGATTAATTTTCCCTATTTTTATAATTTAATGTCAATATATTCATGGTACCACTTCCTTCTTAATTTGTACCAATGTCATATTATGTAATCTCCACCCTTATTTAATTTTTAATTCAATAGAGTTTTCTTCCTTCTGCCGGGTCAGTCAGTTTCTTTAAGTCAAAAACTCACTAACCAAGAAGCTATTCAACTTCTACTGGAACCTCGCCTACACCCCATTGCTCCCCTATCAGAAGCCACATCTCCTACCACCGAACCACGTTCACAACGCAAAGAAACTTAGCCCCAGATAAGAGGCGGAGTGATGTGTTCACGTCACAGCCCTCTTTTCAGAATCGAAGTCGAAGTCGAAGCACTAACAATAACAAATGAAACTCGGAACCAACGCGAATTACAAGACCAACGTCGTAGACAAGCACTAACAATAACAAATGAAACTCGGGAACAAAGCGAATTACGATTGCCAGACAAACATCGTAGACAAGCTCTAATAATAAAAAAAAATCATACGCAAGAGCAGCGCTAAACACGATTAAAAGATCTACATCGTAGACAAGCGCTAACAATAGAAACAAACTAAAAGAAAAACCCAAAAGCTCGCCAAAAAAGATTGATTGATTGAATAATTTTAAACTTCGCACTGTTCAGCTGCAGGGGTTTTTGAAGCACGTTTTTGAACCATGGTCAAGTGACGTGGATGACACCGAGCTGGCACCCCCTCCCCCTAACTACCACCCCCACCAACGGGAGGGACGTTTCGCTCTCGACAGTTTAACGTGCATCCTGCCCTGGCGGGTTTTTTGGTGGTACTGGACTCGAACTCGTGACAAGGCAAGTCACGGTTCGCCAAAAAAGACAACGTATTCAGCATTCACAAACCGGGAAGGTAAAGACAAATCGCTGCGTTCGAAAGAACCATCAACACTTTCTTGACAGAACTTGCAAAATCTGTACGAAACGATGCTATCCCAATCAAGTCAAGACAGAAACAAAGACGTATTTACCAATGGGGTTAAAGAAAGCCAGTGCTTTCTATGCATCGCTGTAAAAATCCCTCAACAACAATAAGGAATTTGTGCCGAAGGCAAAAGGAAAACGGATCCTGGCCTCTCCCAAAAGGCTGCAAAAAAATAACTCAGGTTGAAATGCGCGTCTACTAACCATAATCAAACCAATCATAAAAATCATCGTTCGATGGATTACTTGGTCAATATGGATTCCGTGCACAAACACAGCACTTTTCACACAAGATCTACATGAAGTCACAGAAAAGCTTCCCAATATGCTCACAGAGGAGTGGATGCAGTTTCTTGAGAAAGAACCGGAATTGAGGACTCATGTTCTGCGTCACATTCCCATTATTAATAAAGAAGACTCGCATTTGAATTCTTGAAAGTCAGTATATAAATGTTTATTTTCATACTTCCTCTTATGCAACATCCCAAAATTTTAAGAGTAATTTTAAAAAAAAATTTAAATGGAAATATATATGCAAAAAAGGCCCAAAAGTGGTCGTGTGGTAGCGTATCGTGCTTCCACTCCACAGATCTGGGTTCTATTCCCGGGCTGGTCAAGGTAGACTCAGCTTTTCACCTCTACTGCAATGAGTCGATAAATGAGTACCAAGTTTTCTTGGGGACTTAAGCATTGTGGGTCTCATTTCATATTGACCACCTGATCGGGACATCTGCTCATGCACGCCCAATGGTCACGAAACGGGAATTGCACGGTGGGGTCCCCCCCCCATGGATTTGCGCCACTGATTTTTGTTTTTTAATATATGCATATTTAGTATTGTTACTTAGTATAACATTGATTCAAGTCGATATGGCTATGTGCAGCTGCGTAATGCTGAATTAATAAGCAATGAAGCAATCCATCTCTTTCTTGGAATTAATTTGGTCATTAATTCTCATTAATTAATTTTAATTTTCTTTGTGATCTGTATTCATCAAGGACTTAAACCAGTTACACTCAACCATCGAACCACCGGTCTTTTCTGAGTAGCCCGGTTATGGTCAAATGACAATAAAGAAATTCAATTATTTAAGAACAATGTACAAAACAATCAAGCGATTACGTGGGTCAATTTTGTTATCAATTTGCTTTTTCAATTCTTACTATTAGTTCACACTCTCTATATATTTATTTATTTATCTATCTTGGTGGAATTTTCAATCGTTAACAAAATAGATTTTAAAGCGCTCAATTGAGCTGAAACTTTATATACATTATTATTTTTGGACGACAAAAACAATAATTTAATTAAAATTTTAATAAAATTTAATTGATTAAAACTAATTATTCAAAAAATTTAAAAAAATACAAAAAAGGGGTTGACATCATTTTTGGCGACTTTAAAAACTTAAAAAAGGGGTTTTTTTCTCATTTTTTAAAACATTCAATTGAACTAAAATTTTATAGACACGATTGTTTTGGATGACAATAGGGTACTTTAATGATAATTAATAAAATTTAACCTTTAAATTTTTGATTCTGTCCATGTATATACATATTTTATTTAAATTTTAACTTTTTTTAATAAAAGTAGCTAAAATAAAAATTTTTTTTGTTGATCTAAGTAGGAATTGACTAAAAAATGTTTTTGTATATTGCTTGTTTTATTTATTTTTCAGTCACAGAAAAGACTAGCTTCTTTCGAAAAGTTGAATTTTGCAATACCTGCTGCAGTAAATTCGCGGACATTGAAAAGAATTAAAAATTCCTCAGTTTACTTCAATTTTTTTCATTTTCTTGATTGTAATAATTCATTACTTTTCTATTTTTATTTTTGTAAAGATATTCTATTACATTGTGAGAACAATAGACAATACATATTGGTCAGTATTATATAAGTATAGAAGGATTTAAGTATATAAGCCCTTTCCGATCTAATACAATGTCAATTAATGTTAATCTGATTTGTATACTGTTATGTGTGCCACCAGTGATCAAATTGTATAAATAATTTAACAGAATATTGTAATAAATTTTTCAATACTTGTTGTTCATGTGTGTGATTACAAATTAATATGAATGTAAAATATTATCCATTAGACAATTGTATTGGTTACTCTTATGGGAAATTGGATATTTTCCAGTTGATTTATTTTACTATGTTCCTAATTGCAATTAGGGAGTCAAAGTATTTGAACGTATCTTGTATAATCGCATGTGTGTGTGTGTTGATCTACAGTAGAGTAACTGTTGTACAACACTCTCTAAAGCGGAACAACTGTGTGAACTGTATAAACCATTTCTCACACAATGTTGTGTGGCCCCACTCAAAAGGCGCGTCCTCAACACTACGTTCCCCCTTTTCTAAGCCCCTCTCACTTCCTCTGTCCCCTTTGGTCAGGGTCCTCGCACTCCCGTGGGTTGGGGAGCGGCTGTCCATAGGAGCCTTCCTTTGGAATATATGGGGAAAGTATATATATTCGAAAAGAACATTTTTCAATTGCTATTTTTTGGCGAACTTTTTGAGACGTGGGTCAAATTTTGTTCATATTTCTTTTAGTACTAGCTCGCGGGTCACTAAAACCCATTTGCACCAGAATTAAGTTTAAAAATTTTTAATTGAGTATTTTTAAAACTAAACATCTTTAAAATTCAATTGGATTAACGGGGCGCTACGGAAGTCTTTTTCTACAAACATAACTGAATATAACCTTACAAAAGTGCATTTTATCCGAAGAAGTGCTTTAAATATGGTTATTTGCTTTTGTTTGTCTATTTTTTCAACAAACAAAATGTGAGTAAAATTATATGCTTTATTTGATATTTTGTAAGCAATTTTGCTTTATTTCAACTACATACTTTATTTATACATTTGTTGTTATTTGCGTATTTTTGGTACTGTAATGATCAAACTGAAGGTTATAGACAGCATTCTAATTGCTTTTGTGTCAATGCAGTGCTTGGAAAAAATACTAATAGAATATAAATAATGCACACAAATTAGAAAATCTTAATAAACCCGCGTAAACGTACAAGTGGTTGCCTACAATCGTTCGTCAGTTAAAAAGCATGCGTGGGTCAGTGTTTGACCCACGGGTCATAGGTTCGCTATCACTGTATTAAGTTATTCTCTCTATATATGTCGCAGGGAAAAGATTAAATTAGGAATTTCATCAAATCCCTAAGGGAGATGATCAATTCGCGGAAGCTGTTAAAATAACTCTGTAAGGTGATATCCCTAAAGAAAGTAAGGGATTTGATCAAATCCCTAACTTGTTTCAATGAAATAATGAAATTATATAACAAAATGCCTTATTTAAAAAATCTTGCATGCACACGTTTCAAAAGAAGTAAAAATTACCATAAAATACTGCGTATGACGCTCACCGGTATATAACGCGTAGTACTTTTTCAAGCTTCATTTTTCAATTTTAAAATATATTCGCCGTATAACGCGCACCCCATTTTTTACAAAGGAACCTGAAAAATGTACCTTAGAAATATTATTATGTTTTAAAGCCATTATATATATATATAATTCGAGGTATTACCCTAGGATTTTGAAAAAATTGTAAATTTCCAGAAAAACAACCCTTTAAGTTCATAAGGTATGACATTTCTTGAAAAATTGTATTCCGATCTTTATAGAGGTCAAAGTTTTTTTTTATGCCATCTCTTTTTTTTTTTTTTGAAGTTTCCATTTTTATACTCTGCGTATAACGCGCACCCGTAAATTTCGATCTTAATTTTTGTGTTAAAAGTGCGCGTTGTACGCCGGATTTTACGGTATACATTAATGTAGTACTTCGAAATATCTTGCTTTATTTGTAACACCTTTTTTTAGTTATTATTTCCTTTTTAAAATAGCTTTTATTATCAAAAAGCTTTTTTGTCTACAAAAGGGGCGTGGTCTTGAATTCCCTAATTTGTTTTATTCAGTTTCTAATTTTCAGGCATACAAAAGTGGTATGTCAATCGAAAGATAATAATGCAAAGAAATAACTAAATAAAACTAAAAAGTGATATTTAGGTCATTTTGTTTTGGTGCGTCACGTCAGAAGCCCGGCTCTGACCCTTGCTCTGACTGGCACGGACGAGGAGAGAGGGAGGTAAAAGGGAGTGGTAACAAGCGAAAGCAGAGCTATACAAAGACTGACTTGTTCATTTCACTAAAAAGTTCAGGGATTTGATCAAATCACTTACTCACACCAGGGAAATGATCTTAAAGAGACGTTATTCTAACATCTTTCGTGAATTGATCATCTTCCTTGGGAATTTGATGAAATCCCTAATTTCATCGTTTCCCTTCGACATATATTTATCTTGTTCAAATTTTCAATTGTTAATAAAATTCATTTTAAGGCGCTTAATTTAGCTCAAATTTTATGTACACGATTTTTTTTGGATGACAATATGGTATAATTTAATTATAATCAATAAAAATAAATTGATTAAAACTAATTATTCAAAGAATTACAGATACAGCGACGTTGGAATCCTTTTTGGCGATTTGTGTCAAAACTTTTAAAGGTTTTTTTCTCACCTTTCAAAGGAGGGCTGCGGTAGCCCAGTGGTTAAGGTATCGGACCATGGCAGGCATGTCATGAGTTTTGAGCCCAAATACCACTAAAGACCCGCCGTTAGGGGCAGCGATGCACGTTAAATCTGTCGAGAGCTGAAACGTCCTCACGTTGGTGTGGTGTGGTAGTTAGGAGAGGAGGGTGCCAGCTCAGGTGTCGTCCACGTCACTTGACCATGGTTCAAAATTACGTGGTCCGTCGCCAAAAGCCCTCGTGTAGCTGAACAGTGCGACGTTAATATTCACTCACTCACTCACCTTTCAAAGTGGCCGCGGTAGCCGAGTGGTATAGGTATCGGACCGTGGCTTGCCTTGTCACGAGTTCCCAGCCAGTACCACTTAAGACCCGCCGTGTAGGAGCAGGGATGCACGTAAATCTGTCGAGAGCTGAAACGTCCTCCCGTTGGTGTGGTAGTTAGGAGAGGTGGGTGCCAGCTCAGAGGTGTCGTCCACGTCACTTGACCATGGTGCGACATAGCCATCCTGTGATGACTATGTCGTTCCGGATCCGCGTAAGCTAGAGGTGTGGGATTATCAAAATGATGAGACATAATAGTTCTTAATACAACTTTTATTAAGAATAACATATTACTTAATTCTAATTGACAACTTTTAATTAAAGTGAGTTAACACCCAATTAAACCTAGTATTCAAGTCAGATCATGCAGCTAGAACATTTATCTTGATTATCATAAATAAACCGATTCATCTAACTTCCTATATGCAAATATTACCTTTTGCAGATCTCCTTCCTTCAACTTGATTCAGGAAATATCTATAATGTCACTTTATATATACGACTATTCCAACTTCTTTACATAATGAATTTCTATTTCTTCAAAGCTGTCGGACAGCTAACTCTTGACCTGAAAGATTCCACACACTAAGCTATCTCTAAACTTTACCGCCTTTATCAAAGCTTCTATCCTTTTAAAAGTATATCTCATTTACATATTATCTTCGTTTATCTTCTTGGTATTAGGTTGGAAGGTTTTGCCATTAATCGTGACCGTCAAAGAACATAGGGTTATGTTAGCAGAAGGACGCGAGAGACGTCACACAACCCCTCCAAGAAGAAAAACGTGATTTACTAAGGGTTCTCAATGCCCTTAATAAATTACGATGTCTAAATCTCTACTTCTGAATTTCTTCGCTTTCCTGATTTTTATTGAAATTTTAATCTTAAATCCTGTTTTAGCTTTTATAATTTCCAATATTTATCTTGACTTTAATTTTCATTACTCATCTTAAGAATTAAATTTAATATTCAATTTAAATTTAAAACTCGTGATAATAAATTTTACTCAATAACTAGGCCAGCATTAATAATTACTGTTTAATTCATGCCCACTCTCACTTTTCACATACAATCACTTAAAATAACATACACTTAAATTTTCTAAAAAATTTTCTGGGTGCACAGACCCAAACTTTTTCATCTTTATCATTACTGCCTATGGGCTGGATTTTCCGCTCCTTTCTTGATGAAGTCATATATCATAATTTTCAGGGTCAATGCTCACAGGTAAGAAAACTTTCTGGTCTCTATTTCCATAATATAATCAATTTCTACAATTTTTATTCATTATATATTATTTGTATATCACGTAAATTTTATCTCCATCCCCACATCTGGTTCCAAAAAACTCAATGAGCCGCGCAGCTTCCGTTATTATTATTGTTAGTGCCCTGACTGCATACGTTTCCCTGAACCAGATGCCTCATAATCACGTAACAATACAATAACATATATATATATACACATATTATACCATTGACATTTTTCAATAAACTATTACATAACAAATAACCAAAGGAATTTTCGCATCTCACGAAGTCATACATCGAAGCAAACAAATGTGCAATTGTTAAATGTTTCTCCAGAAAAAAAAATTTACCCAACAAGTCAAGGATTCCAAAAATAAATAAACACTCATTGTAGTGTTTGACTTTTTGCTGGCTTATAACTTTTAAGCACCGCCAGACTTCTTTCTTGGCAATAATTCTTCCGACCACTTGTTGGAAGATCATAAAAATGAAACAATACAACCTGATTTTTATATGTGTTCTCCCACCATTACGTCCAACGATGAGGGGCACTACCACTTTTCTTTCCTCGGTTGTACTGGAATTTTGCTTGTTTTGCTTGTTGGCGGGGCTTGTAATCTCCTTGTCGTCCCTTTCTTGATTTCCCTGTTGTCTCCTTGGCTGGTCAGGGTTCTTTTTCTGTTCTCCGTCGTGGCCTTAGGTTGTAGTTTGATTACATTTGGAACTTCTGTTGAGATTCTCTTCTGTTCTTTTTTCTATTTCTAGAAATTGCACAAATGAAAAAGTTCTTTTATTAATATTGGGTCCCTTTCTCTGCCACTTTCTTTGTGGTCCGCCGCCCCTGATATTGCTGATCTTTTAATACCCTATTATACACTTGTTCTTTTTGCTTTTTACTTTCACTCCCAAATGAACTAGGAAGCGATCCCGACCAGTGATTTGTTTTTTATGGGTCCTCTCTGTATTTTTATATTGATTTGATTGGCGATATCCCCTTTGCCTCTAACTTACGTTTCACCGCAGATTTTTCTTTCCCATATTGTGACTCATTTAATCCTTGATGTACTTTTTCCGAAGTACGAGTTTCCTGACTTGATCTTATACTATTTGGGATACCTGTTCCTAATTCGACCTCGTCACATTTCCTATGACGATGCTATTCTTATTTGATCTACGTTAACTGTTAATCTTTTTCTGATTTCCATATTACAATATTATTGTAATTTTTAACTTCTAATACTCTATAAGGTCCCTCAAATTTTTTGTTTAAATTTAGCACATACTTTGTTGGCTGCTGAACTTACAGGGTGTGTTTCTAATAAGACTGTCATTTACCTTTATTTTTATGTCTTTTTCTACGTCTATTTAATATTTTTCCCACCTTTCCTGTTTAATTTTTCGTACTTAGTCTAGCTTCCTTAAAGCTCTTTTCAATATTTTGAATTTTGAATTTTGAACTTTCCGATATCGCAGCTAGTTTTGAAATGGTGTAATCAATTTTCGACCTAAAAATAATTCGGCAGGTGATTTTCCGTTGTTTCATTCACCGCCGTTGAGCCAAGCGTAAGCAAACTCTGCGTAAATTGATCCAAGTATCGTGTTGATCATTAACATAATTTGCAATCATTTGCACTATATCTCGATTAACTCTTTCAGTCCGATTTGCTTGTGGTCGATGTGCAACAGTCTTCACATGCCTTATCCTAATCTTTCCTTAAGTGCTCAAAATCTCGGATTATAGGTGGGGACCATTATCACTTATTAATTTTATTGTAGACTCCATAACGCGATATAAAGTTATCAAAAAAATATCGCTATTATGCAGATAGAGGCCTTTTAAGAGGTATAATTTCAGCCCATTTGCTGAAATGATCAGTTAATACTAAAATTATAGCGGTTACGTCTTATTCTCGATATAGGATACGGAGCCTAACAAATCTAACGTCACTATCTCATTCGGATAATTTGATATAATTGGATTTAACCGACCAGCTGGTAACGCGTTTTTATAGTTATTAACTTGGCACACGCATGGCATGTAGGAGACATATTGATCAATGAATTTTCTCATGTACGGGGAAGTAACAAGCGTCGAATTTTGTATTACGTTTAAATCTGCGTAAGTGTCCAGCAATTGGCTTGTCATGAAATTCTCTCATTATTTCATTCCTTAAGATTTTTGGAATGTATACACGCATTTCACCTAATGACGTTGCATTTCGCATAAAATAACAATCCTTCAATTAAACGGAAATCGTGGGACCAATTCTCACGCATATCGTTGCATTAACCGGAAGGTTATCTTCCGGGTTTTCTAAATATCTATAGATATGAACTAATTCTGGGTCCATTTTCTGTTCTGTTATTAATTGTTCCCGCAAGTAGAGTACTAAATCCTTGATTATAGCACAATTAATTTTATCTCAATTATACTTTTCACGGGATTCCTTGAAAGAATGTCAATACTGCATTTTTGAGTTCCGGTCTATGTTCCCCATTCTATATTGAATTCTGCTAACTTGAGTGCCCATCTAATCATCCTACTCGACAAATTTTTGCCGTATTAGGCGTGTTAAGACCGCGTGATCCGTTATTACTTTTAATGGGCAATATTCCTAAATATGTTCTGAATTTGTTCAGCGCCGCCCTAGCTACTAGACATTCTCTTTTCGGTTACTGTATAATTCCTCTCTGCGTTGTTCAGTGTACGTGACACCAAATACCACAGGTCTGTTTTTGTTGATTAAGTACTGCTCTAAAACCGATCGAACTGGCATCTGTAAATAACTCGAATGGCTCTCTGAAAGAGTTTGGTAATTTTAAAAACTGGCGCTTTTGTTACCGCCTCGCCCGGCCTCTTCGAATACCTTTTGTGCTTCATTGTTGGACCAGACAAATTTTTTTAAATTTTTCGTTTAAGATTATAAAGTGGCTCTCACAAATATCGCATAATTTTTAATAAATTTCGCGTACCACTGGGACATACCTAAAACTTGGACCTCTTTTTTGAGTTACAGGGGCGGTTTCATCTCTTTAATATAGCTCTAACCTTTTGTCTCATCGTTTAATTCCTTCTTTACTAATAATTAATCCTAAATATTTCAATTCATCGCACCCAAATTTACACTTTTCCTTAATGTCAATCCTGCATCCTTTAACAACGAAAAAACTTCCCATAAATGTTCAACATGGTGAGTGAATGATGGAGATGCGATTATCACATCGTCCATATAAACACTCACAAATTTCCCCTATCACCGGTTTTGGGATTATGTCAATTGCCTTTTGAAAATTGGGAGCTGCTCTGATAAACCGAATGGCATCCGCTTGAAAGCATAAGTGCCACTTTTACTACAAAATGCGGTCTTAGCACCAATATCACTGGGGTTTACTTCCATTTGAAAGTACACACTTCTTAGATCAGAGATGACATTATTATTTGTATATGGGATGTTCGTTAATAAATCATCTATTAACGGTAAAGGGGTATCGCGAATGCTTTGTGATCGAATTTAATTTTCTATAGTCTACTGCAATCTATATACTTCCGGATTATCCGGTGGTAACCCATTATTTTTCTTGCATAACACAACAGGTGACGCGTATGGGGATTGAATTGGAACAATCGTTTCCTCTTGTAACATTTGCGTATGTGAAAATCTATTGTGCTGCTTGCTTAGTGCGGTCATACCTATATGGCCTTGAAGCTACTGGTGGTTTTATCTCCGTGTCAATTTCATGGTATAAAACATGAGTAAGACCTGGTTTGTCTGAAAATAACCCTTTAAAACTACTAAACAAATTTTGTGAACGTTTTCTACCTCCCCAATTTTGTCTTAGATAAATCTATATCAACTTTTTCCTCTTTTAATTGGTTCAACCACCTTATTTATTTGAGAATCTGGAATTTTCAACGATTTTGATCAAAATCTAATACCCATCTTTTGACCCACTTATAAAATCAATACCGAAGGGAATACATGGGTATTCTAGATAAATCAACACATGAAATGACCAATTTCTTTCAGATTGTCTGATGCGAATATTCAATTCTACGATCCCCATGTTTTTGGCATTTCGCACCCTGTGCTGTTATTACCTGGGCTCGCGATTTTTTAATTTGCTTATATAAAAAATATTTTCTATATACTTCTTCCGATATAAATGATTTATCTGCTCCGGTGTCCCATAGCGCTTTCAAAAATGTGTTATTTAATAAAATAGGAACGTGGGGAAGTTCTACGGGTGATATACATATCGGAGAAAGCCTAATTGTCTCTCTTGTCGACACCCTTGAGGTTGATCTTTAACCTTTACAATATTTAATCGTCCCTTTTGCATCCTATCGCCTCGACTGAAATTTTCACTCGAACCCCTATTTCTACGGTCCCCTCTATTAAAATTATCATTTCGCTCATTTCGAAATAGGTAACCCTTATTGTTGAATCTCACAGTCATTATTCTGTAAATCTATTCCTCTCAGACCCTCTATTACTTTGACGGCTATTCTCGTAAAATTATTTCTACTGTTATTTGGTCTACGTCCTACTTCAGAATTCCTCCAGTTTCTACCAGTAGCATCAAAATTAGGCATCCTATGCATTTTGACCTCGTCTTTCCTATATTATCGTTCTGTGAACCCCTTTTAATTTACGGGAAGATATCTCTCTTCGGAATTTAGCCAAGACTTCCAAAGTTGTACCGTGTTTTGTGGATTACTTCCACATAATCTCTTGGATCTGTGGTTCGAGTCGAACCAAAATATGATCCACCAACTCTGCCAGGACATTCTAATTCTAAACTTCTCTATTTTTTAATAAATTGTAAACGAAATCAGATGGTTCCTGATTTCAACATAACGGACGTAGAATTGTGTTTGCAATTCTTTTCTTATTTTGACCGCGGGAAAAGCTTTCGCTAATTCAGCCTTGAGCTGCGCGAAATCCGTGGCTGTATTTTGCACTAACACCGAACCAAATATCGAGTACCAATCTTGAGCCCTTCCCTGAGATGACTTTTAGTAAGCACATGACAGATTACTTGGGATTTCCAAGTAACTTTGTATATTCTCTAATGATTCGATAAACTCTGTGTTCTCTGACTGAAAAGTACATTTCAGGTAGTACGTTGTAAATCCACGTGCATTACCTAACCCAGAATTATACACGTTCGGGCACCATTGCGACATAATAATGATGACTATGTCGTTTCCGGATCCCGCGTAAGCTAGAGGTGTGGGATTATCAAAATGATGAGACATAATAGTTCTTACAACATTAGAATAACTTATATTACCAATTCTAATTATTTGTGCTTTGCAGTAGAGTGAGTTAACGCAATTAAACCCTAGTATTCAAGTCCAGATCGCACCAACTAGAACATTTATCTTAATTATCATAAATAAACCGATTCATCTAGTAACTTCTGCAAAATATTATTGCATTTTGCAGATCTCAACTTCAGCTGATTCGAATATCTATAATGTCATTTTTATATACGACTATTCCAACTTCTTTATAATGAATTTCTATTTCTTCCAAAGCTATCGGACAGCTAACTCTTGACCTGAAAGATTCCACACTAAGCTATCTCTAAACTTGCCGCCTTTATCATCAAAGCTTGTATCCTTAAAAGTATTTTCTCATTTCAATTATCTTCGTTTATCTTTTTTTGGTATTGGGTTGGAAAGGTTTTGCCATTAATCGTGGCCGTCAAAGAACATAGGAGTTATGTTAGCAGAAGGACGCGAGAGACGTCACAATGGTTCAAAATTACGTGGTCCGTCACCAAAAGCCATCGTGTAGCTAAACAGTGCGACGTTAATAATCAATCAATCAACTCACCTTTCAAAGTGTTCATTTGAGCTGAATTTTTCTATACACGATTGTTTTGTGTGACAGTAAGATAACTTAGTTATAGTTAATTAAAATTAATTGACTGAAATTAATTATTTAAAGAATTACAGATAAAGTCACGTTGGCTTGCTTTTTAGCGACTTGTGGGTCAAAACTTTAAAAAAATGTTCTTTTCTCACGTTTTAAAGCAGTGATTCCCAAAGTGGTCTATATAGACCCCCAGGGATCTATGATGAACTGCAAGGAGTCCACACCCACAAAAAAATAATTTGGGGGGGGGGTCTATGAGGTTTAAATGGGGGTCTATATTAGTGACTCATTAAACCAGATCATGATTTTAATCTTAAAAAAAATTCGATCTAGTGAAAACCAGATTTTACCAATTTAACTTATTTATTTACTAAATTTAGTGAGGTTAATTTGTGGTTATACTAGGTAACAGCATAAATTTTACTAAGAGGAGGATCATTTCAGCATTTATTTCCAGAATTAAATTAAAGAAGTATAATATATATTGGACGAATTTTCTCAATTTGTCACAGGCAGTTTAACCTACGTTCAACATTTAAATGACCTTTACTCGGATTTCGCAACTAGATTTAAGAGTGCTTTTTTTAAAATAATAATACCACAGTAGACACAATGAATTCATATAGTCACAGTGAAAAAAAAATGTCATATTACACAATAGGAACTCATCACAATAGGCCCTAACGGTCTTAAAATAAAATTTAGAAACGGATGTCAGCAATTGTTGCTTAAAAAAAGACATTCCTGTTACTGGTCGCGAATTATGGAATATCGTGAAAAAGTTTTTAATTACTTTTCCTAGTGAGAAGGAGTTTGCTTACCTCAAAAAAAAGGGAGGGAGGACTGACACTTATTTACTAACAAGGAGATTTAGAGTTAAACCTGGCTATATATGCATATTATATGCACCAGATTCACCTCTCTCATCAAGAACATTTGTATGTTGTCCAGTTATTTTATGTAACAGTTGCTCTTTATGTATTAAATTAATTTATTTTTTAATTTTAATTTAATTTATCAACATGTACTTAAATTTTAAACGCTATACTTCACTACTATTAGAAATTTAATTCTTTTAAAGTAAGTTATAGTACCAACTGTCAAAAGCCATCATCTTCTTTTCTTACTCTGTTCTTGAAGTTTGATTATATCTTTATTAAAAAAAACTTTTTAAATTAGTATGAATGAAAACTAAAATCTACTTTCATTCACAACCGATTAGGTATACATTGCATTTTATCTTGGTCATCTTGTGTATTTTAAATTTTAAAAAAGAGATCTCTCTCTCTCTCTCAACTACCTCTGACGTCACGCTATTCTCCTCTCGCTGATTGGACACTTCAAAGAGAAATAAAAGTTGCACACACACGATGAGTCGTAGTGTGATCTAAAGCGAATGATATGCATAAATGCATTTAAGAATTTATTAAAAATCAATTTATTATAGTAAAATTAATTGAAAAAAATTTAATAAAATATTAGAAAATAATTTTAATTTAAAGGTTATTTCTATAATTAATAAGATTTTTTTTAAAACAAGAATAGATAACAGGTTAATATGTTGTAAATTTTTAAAAGTAGTTCACCAGAAATAAATTTAAAAATAAAAAAAAAATAATAATTTAAAGACTGATATTTAAAATTTTGCAAAATGTCTCCACGGGTCACAACCTATGCATTGTTGGGCCACATGTGTCCCTCGGGCCACGTGTTTGACATACCTGGCCTAGCGAATGATGGCAGAAGCCTTTCTGCTCTTAAAAGAGTAAAGATTGAAATGAGATTTCCTATAGAAAATGAAGAGTTGGATGTTACTAGGCACTCTCAAAATGATATTACCATGGAAATGAATTACAATGATGTTATTAACGATTAACTATCAAAGCTCAAGAAAACCTTTGTTGTACCAGTACAATGACGGTGACTTAACAAAAAATAAGGATGTCTAAAAGTAAAATATAATAAAACGATAAACAATGGAAAAGATAATAATTAACAAGTTAAAAAAAGTTCCTACAATAATGTATACCAGTGGCGCACACAAGGGGTGCACTAAGTTTACACTTAGTATTGAAGCCGTATATACTGGCAATACTGGTAAGCCGTATCAAAAACTGATTTTTTATCAATACGGTGTTTCTAAACTATGATATAAAGGACATAAATATTTTGACGCAGAATAGATACATAATATAGATGTTTTAAATCAGGCTGTATTTACAAATCAGATACAGGCACTCAGATATCTGATAAATAAGACAAACCTTGAACTCTTTCTTTATAAATACAACCTAGTGGTCCCGACCCCCATAGCCCTTGATTTATTTTCGATTGGTTAAAATACTATGTATATATTACGTAGAATTTAATTATGTGTGTTTGTTAGTAATAATTAATTTTATTAATTAATGCTTATTATTTATTTAATAATTAATTTTGTATTGTTTTTGTACCCGAAAATCGACAGAATCAAAAAGAAATATGTTGGGCGGCGTATTGGAGCATGATACCAAAATGGTGGACTTTTGACCCTGGACTTCCCCCTTTTGAAAAACTTTTGTGTGCGCTACTGATGTATATACTGTAATTGCTAACGATTTCATTCATACTAATTTACAAAAAAGGTGGGTGAGTGGTAAGCAAAAGTGGCCAAACTATGCCACTATCCTTTCCTTACGGTTTCGAGTCCAGAACCCGGCGGGTACATAAGTGGTGGATAATGGTAACTCTCCAAACAGAGAAAAAACGAAGAGAAAAGTAAATTAGGAGAAAATCCCTCCCGAACCAAAGCCGGCAAGGTATGAACTGAAGGAGGGGAATGTTCTGGAAAGAATGTGTGGGGGGAAGATAAAAATTTGAACCACACAGGGCGCCGGGGAGGTTAACCCCTTCTTGACCGGATTTCGATGTCCCGAAAATTTTAGCTGACCACACAGAGGCAATTTGCGATGATTCACCCCGAATTCCTTGGAAGGGGAATTGTTCACGTTTGAACCCCCCAGCAGTGGGGTTAGAGTGTGAAAAGAGAAAGTACGGGTGAGGAGAATTTATTCTACAGCTTGCCGAAGGAGAAAGTAAATATATGGAGCCATGCCCTGGTCAGTTCCTGTCTGTTTGTGGAACGTCTCTGCTCTCTCGTTAACGTAAACTATCTAGTTTTTAAAGGAAAATCACTTGCGCGTTGAATGACTATTCTGATATTTTAATTTGCGTTGATAATGGTAAGTACTTTTACTTAAAAACTTATTTATTTATTTGGTTTCAATTTTTTTTGGATATAATATATATATATATATACTTGTCTTCATTGAAAACTATTTAATTAAGTCAGCAGTTTGAAGAAGGGAATGAACCCTTAAACTGTCTAGAGAAGAAAAATTTTAAAAAATCTCGCAACTTCTCCTATTTATTATTATTATTATTATTTTTGGACATAACTTTTGTGTGAGATTCTTAGATTGATATTTAGTTATTTTTATGTTACAAAAAATATAGCAATTTTATTAAACAAAAATTCTCAGTTACGCAAACAAGATATGTTAAATTCAAGAATTATTATTTTATTGTATTTGATCGTTACTCCAACAGCAAATAAATTTTCAAGTACCGTAAAATTCGGAGTATAACGCGCTCCGGTGTATATATAACACGCACATATACTTTACAGCTGCATTTTTTTTTATTTTAAGGTATATTCGCCTTATAACACGAACTGTTAGTATATATAATGTTCTTAAGTTTTGAAGTCATTTATTCGAGGTATTATCCCAGACTTTTGAAAAAAAATAGTATACTTCTATGACAACAGAAGTATACTCTTTTAGTTCATTAGACATGTCATTTCTCTTAAATAAACTGTATTTCGTTATGTGTACAAGTAATTTTTTTATGCTCATCTCTGTTATTTTTAGAGCTATCGTTTTTATACCCGGCGTATAACGCGCACCTTTAAATTTCGAACTTATTTTTGTTAAAAGGGCGTATTATACGCCGGATTTTATAGTA
This sequence comes from Trichonephila inaurata madagascariensis, assembly GCA_019973955.1. NCBI lineage: Eukaryota > Metazoa > Arthropoda > Arachnida > Araneae > Nephilidae > Trichonephila > Trichonephila inaurata. The sequence continues at coordinate 21,464 of BMAV01014324.1, read as the reverse complement.
TTTATATATGTTACCGGCAAAGTATAAAATCCGGCATTCTATAGAAAGCCGGATTTCATACTTTGCCGGTAACATATCAAACATAAATCGCGCTCTAACGTATAGGACGAAATCCTTCAACATCTTCGATGCGCATTGCGATCGACTTGCAAAAACTAAGTGAATGAGAAACAAATATCTCATTATTTAAATAAATTAAACATTATTTGATCATACATTATTATTATTATATTATCTATATGCCTGTATACATAAAAAAAAATAATAGAAACAATGATACTAGTTCATTGTTTTAAATTTTCACTCCAATTTATGCAGTGGTGTAGCGTGGGCTTTTGCCGCATGGGGACGACCGAAAATTTGAAACCTTTCTATTTTAATTATTAGTCAAGAAAATTAGTAAAAGTAAAAAAAAAGCATCTTTAAATTTTTTTATTGATTAAAAATGCACTTTTCGTGTTTTTTTCATAGCAAAATCTTTTATACAGTTGTTAATATCAATATGTATGTCATGTTTAATTGCTAGAATAGCTAAATTTGTTAGCCTTAACGTGGACATAGTCGATCTGAGATAATTTTTGATTAATTTTAGCTTAGAGATGCTTCTTTTGCACAACAGAGAGAGGCAATATACTGAGGGTAGATGTTAAAAAATTATTAACATTATAACAATGTTTGGTAAACCATCTTCAAGTTAAGACTCAATAATATATTTTAATAAACCCAGAGAGAGCCGGACCTAATGAGTTCTTTTTTATACTCTGGGTCTGTTGCAGCTACAAAAGCTTGTAGACGTTCACGCTCAAGTTGGAATTCTTCTTTATTAATGTCTTGATCGAAGTTAAGTTCGTCTAGGCTCAATATTACTTCAGGCCTTAAAAAAGCATGTTTTTGCGCTAGATTCTGCAATGGTTGGAATCTTTCTCGAATTTCAGCAGTTACTCTGTCTATTGAAGAAAACATTGTTCGCCTCAATTCATCTTCGTACGATAACTTAACATCTTTACTTCCGTCGTCAAATATATGCTTCCTCCTGATTCGTCTTGGGGGTTCAAATGAAATTTCAAGCTCTTCACATAAACTTTTAGCATATATTAAAGCGTCATCGACGAATTCCTCTCGTTTTGCTACTAATACGGTCTGTAAAGCACGTATTGTTTGTGCACATTGATGGATATTTAGTCCCTCTGTTTGCAAATAACTTTGAGCATCATTGACTTCACACTGTACCGGTTACCAGAAGCCTAAGTAACATAAAAACGAATGCGATTGCATAGTGACTAATAAACTTCCTGCATCTGAGCGTGTATTAAAGCTTTCACTTGTTTTCGTCAGTTTCGTCGCGCGTGCGTGATTTGGAGTTTGAAATATTTTTTTATGATAAATATCGCGGGTGATTTTCGTATTCCACCCGGGACCATGGCTCCCTCGGCACCCCCTACGCTACGCCACTTAATTTATGTTTGTAATGGGTCTAAATCTAATAAAAAGATATATAATTTAAGTGCGGCCGGCAGGATTATAATGTTCTTCGGAAGTCATTTGGGTTGGCCACCCCTGAACTAGACGGCAAGATAAAAGCATGTATTTCTTTTTTTTTTCAAATCACACTTTAAAAAAGGATATTTAACGTATTTTATACTTTTGTATTTTTTAGCTGACTGTATAACTGAGTATAAATTTTGGAATTTATATGCATCCTTATTTTACATAATTATTACTGATATAAATGAAAAATAACTTGTTTTTAAATGTTTCGAAATTTTCATGTATTCCCGGGAATGACTATTATGAAATACCTCTGTTCCCCTGAAATCGTTTACTTATATTTAAACTAGTGGCTTCCAAAATTTATAAAGACCGACCGTAGGAACGCTGATCACGTTAAATCTGTCGAAGCTGAAACGTCCTCCGTTGGTGTGGCGCGGTAGAGAGAGTGCCAGCTCATTACTTAGTCCATACTTGACCAGGTTCAATTACGTGGTCCGTCGCCAAAACCCTCGTGTAGCTGAACAGTGCGACGTTAATATTCCAATCGTCAATCAATCAAAATCGTGGTTGTAGCAGTGTCAGGTATCGGATCGTGGCTGGCATGCCGAGTTCGAGCCACTAAGACCCACCGTGTAGGAAAGCGAAATTTTTTCAGACCAAAAATGTTCTCAGTTCATTTTTCGTGCTGAGTTTTGCTAATGTGTATACTATTAACGGAACATAAAATGGGATAATCAATTCCCAAACATTTTTGGCAGGTTAAATGTGTTTATTGAATGTTAATATTTTTTCTTGAAACTCATGTGAATTGGGAAATTAATAAGTATTGCATGTGAACCAGAAAACTCTTAAGCGTCATACCATGCAGATTTACTTAACAAGGCAATAAAAATTAAAGAACTTATCTGTATGTTATAAAATAAGGAATTTATCAGCTTTACATATGGCAAATAACTTACTCATACTTCTATCACGCGAATTAAAGAAATTATTCGCATGAAATGAATCAGATACATTATGTGTGTATTACATGAACAACATCCGTGGTCATAGCGTATATAGACAGCTGGTCTACCTGGAGCATATGCAAAATGCGTCAGTTGCAAATAAGTATCCAAGAACGAAAAATAACTGCATTGTAATATGAAAACCACATCATTTAGAATTTTAAAAAAATTATAACTATATTGATTTTAATAGAAAAAGGAAGGAAAAAACATGTTGCATAGAAAATGGGTTGATTGTGATAATTTTTTATCGAAAAATTTTATTTAAACACACATGAAATGAGCCAATATTTTGTCTCACACTGTATTCAACTAAGAAACCGAGTGGCAGCGTATCTCACTTCCATTCTGCTTGTCCGGGGTTCAAACCCCGGACTGGGCAAGGTCTGAACAGCCTTTCATCCATTTAGTGGGTCGATAAATGAGCACCAATCTTGTTGGGGTTACTTAACACCGTATTTCGTTTCGACTGACCAATTGATTGAACATTCGCTCATGCACCTCAGCGCCCAGGTCAGAAAAAACTCGGGCGATGGGCACACAGAAGCGTCTTGCCTCCGTAATGAGCTTTTGAGCCTCTGAGTTTAGTGTGTATTTAATATAAAAAATTGGACATCAGAGTTATGTATGTATTATTTTGATATAAAGCTTGTATCATCTGGTTTAAAACAGATACAGTTCCTCTTTCTACGGTTGTTGAAACAGTTCTCCACATACATTTCTCTTTTGTATGAATATGCAACGATATATGAACTATTTTTCTCAAGTTTTGCTTAAAACTTTAACTAACTTAACCTCACATTAAAGTTAGGAAAAGATTAAAAACAAAGATAACATATACAGGGTGTCCCAAAAATACGAAAAGCAAAGTATGACGTCACTATCGATGCATTGAAAAAACACTTTATTGGATACATCAAATGCAGTATTTCCAAATATTCCAAACGGCCGATGTTCAAAGTGTCCACCGAGCATATCAAGGCAGGCTTGAGCGCACTGTGGAATGGATGAATGCACACTTTGCAGCAGCGTGGTGTCCAACGAAATGCAAGCAGTATGCAGTTGAGTTTGCACCATAGAAAAAAAAATCCAACGGTGTAAGATCTGGGGATCATGGTGGTCACAGAGCCAGATTCGTCCTATCTAGTGTACGGGGAATGCCATATCGAGCTATACCATAACTTTCTCCTAAACTATGGATCGTACGGTTATTTGAACGTTTTTTATGTACTCCCATCGAGGAATATGGCTGTGAAGGGTTGAAGTGCTATTTTGGGAACACTGTATACTCTGTGATTAAGCACATGGGAAGCTCTCCCAGGCATGTTTTCTTTCTTTTTTACTTCAAAAAGTAAAATTTTCTACTTAAAAATTCGAATTATTTTCCCACTTAATCCATTCAGGACCATATTCCCATATATGTGACCTCTTCAGGGAACACGGCATCATATATGAGATTGTGTTTTCCTCATTCTGAGTCCTATAATCACACCGGTGTCGTCCGAATTTGGAACGATTATGAAGAATAAATTTCGGCATATTTTATTACACTAATGATTTTCTTTGAACTTTTAAATGGAGTTAGGCTTAACAGAAAAAATCACCTGGTCCTGAACGGGTTAAATTTCTAGTAAAAGTTTAAGGGAGTCGGAAACCCCTATAACGCATATGGTCTAATGGCCTTACTTGAGTGGTTTCCAAAGGCATGGGCTAGGTTTTTGGTTTCCCGGATTTTTCCGCGTTCCCCGAAATTGGTCATAAATATATCAAAATTTCAAAAATAAGTGAAACAAATTATTTTAAACAAATTAGTTGTACTTTATATGTACCAAGGCGGATGCATATAAATTCCAAAATTAATACTTATTTATATAACGAGTTAGTAAGTACAAAAATGTATAATAAATTGATTATTCATTTTAAGATAGATTTCAGAAAGCAAAGCAATTTATACTTTATCTGGCTCCCAAGTTTGCACGAACTATCCGCAAAAAGAAAATGTTTCCCGGCTCCAACTGACGTAGGAGGAAATACTTTTAAAGCCTCAGTTTTATAATGTTTTTATGATTAATTTTCAGTCAAATCGAAACAACTAAAATTCTTTTGTTTTGATTTGAAGGAAAAATCCAAAGTACTTCCTTTTCTTGGTTGAACAATATATAAAACTCTTTTGGGAGCCTTAGATAAACAAGCTTCTAATTTTTTCGTCCAAACGTCGAGGTTTTCTCCTCCAAAATCTCCGTGCTCTCTTCTTCTGAGTGCGAAGAGTTGGATATTGATTCCTCTTCGCAAAAAAACCTTGTCCCTCTCTCTCTCTCTCTCTACCGGCTATTACTTATTCAACCAAACAATTTTTGTTAGTTAGGCAATCGCGAAATTTCGATAGTAACTTCGGGTAGCTGCTTCTGTATTTTTCTCCCAAAATTCAGGTATTGCATTGATTCCTTCTAAATTAACTTTGTGATCTCTCTATAAATCCTTTTGATTTGGTGAATATGTATTTCATATTTTAAGTAAATTCTGAGAATTTTTCATCTTAAATTTTCCTAAATAACGAAAAGAAAAATACACCTCTGCAGTTATCAACAAAAGTTCCAATTTCGATTGTACAGACTTCTTAAGCCAATTTTACTTTGGCTTTAAGCCTGCTGCTGAAATTGTAGTCACAAAGTTTTAAACCTACATTGGCCATCATCGTATCTTTAACTTATCACCAAGGCTTTAAAAATTCTGCCACTTATTTCTAAAAATCTTTCAAGCATTGCCGACAAACTATTCCAGCATGTTTCAGTGCCTGCGATTCCCGGGAAATCCCAGGAACGAAGTATAATTCCTGGTAATAGAAAAAGTATAGAAATCTTATGATTTCCCGGGAAAGAAACCCTAGTCATGTCCCATTGCAATTAGAAATTTAATTATTGGAGAACAATGTACTAAAAATTTAGCGGGAAATTTTACCAATAAGCAATTAAATATGTCAATTTTACTATCAATTTGCATTTTCAATTCCTACTATTAGCTTGCATTGTCTATTTATTTATTTATATATTTGTTTATTTGTTTATTTTTTATCTCGTGAATTTTTCAATCAGTAATAAAATACATTTTAAAGCGTGCTGAATTGAGCTTGAAATGCATATACAGGATCATTTTGGTTTGGCAATACAATAATTTAATTATAGTTACTAAAAATTAATTCTGATTTCAAAACAATTATTTAAAAGAATTACAAATACAGCCAATATCGTTAAGGACATAGCGACCCCTTTTTATGTACTGTGCCAAAACCCTAAGACGATTTTTTTTCCCACGTGTTAAAGCATTCAATTGACTGAAATTAAAAAGACAATACGATACCTAAATGCATAGATAATTAAAAAAATTTAAAACACTGCTATCGTTATATCTCTGTCCCATGTATATACATATTTATATTAATTGTAACTATTAAATAAAAGTAGCCAAAGGTACTTTTTCTTTATCTAAATAGGAATTGACTTGTGCAAAATTTTTTTATACATTAATTTAAAATTGTATTTGGAGCTAACAATCTGTACGATTTAATGAGAAACAAAATATTGTATTAAATTCCTGAAAAATCCAGGAAAGTTGATTCGCCAACACAAGATTTATTTAATATTAAGTTTACCCAATTCATCCTCACAGACTACTTGTGTTTCTTTTTAGTCATTAGCCTTTTGACAGAATAATCCTGAAAGTATGTAAATATATTTAATATTCGTAAAACTGATCTGAATATCTACATGAAAGTGAATCAAAAATGATACAAAAATATTTGTTTTTATTTACTGCTAGCGAAAAAAATGTAAGAAAACAAAGGTACCCTTCATTTTGTTAGTAACGCAGTATTTTTTCAATTCTCTTACCGTATTAGCTCATAATCTCTATGCATTTATTTATTTCTATATATTTATTTATTTATCTTGGTGGAATTTCAGCCAATAAAATACATTTTAAAGCGCTCAATTGAGCTGAAATTCCTACATAGGCTATTTTGGATGACAATACAATAGTAAGTGGTAATAATAATGCACAAAAATTCAATTGATTAAAACTAACACTAAAGAATTACAAATACACACAAACTCACACATTGGTATCATTTTTAAGGACTTAGCGACCCTCTTTGGCGACTTCGTACAAAATTTAAAAGCCAGTATTTTTCTCACGTAAGTAAAGTATTTAGTTCAACTGAATGGCATACAACACTATTTTGGATGACAATGCGGTACTTTAATTTAATACTACCAAAACTTAATAAACTTAATGCTGCGGATTCAACCCATGTATATACATACATATTTATATTAATTCGTAACTATTTAATAAAAAAGTGCCAAAAATAAAATCTGCTTTTGTTGATCTAAGTAGGAATAGACTTAAAATTTTTTTTTTTATATTACTTGTTTCACAATAGTAGAATGTAAGCAAAAGGTTTGATCATGGATAAAACGAAATCGAAACTATCCCGAAACTCGGTAAAAAATGCATAAAAGTAAATATTTTGTGTGTGTGTTTGATAGAAAGGTTAATATAGCATTGAAAGCCTGCGCCAAAATGTATTTAATATTTTAAATCACCTACCTTTGTCCACCGTTACTTTCTGGTTAGTATGTTTTTTCTTTGAACCTTGCGCCCCAGCCAGCCACCTGGGTCATAAAGTGTGTGCGGGCCCGCCGGTTTACTTTCATTTGTGCGATGCACCCATGTAAAAAAAGATTTAGTACCCCTGTTCTAATGTATGTTATATATTTCAAGCATTCCCACCTTCTTCCCATAATTTGCCCCAATTGGAGCGCCCCAGCTACCTTGAAAACAAACAATATATATATAAAAATTTTTAAAGTCAATTTACTATAAGTAGTGGCATTGCTGCTCATTTCCGCCGAATTTGCGTGCATTAGAAGTGCCTTTTGAAGTGTTCAACTCCTGATGGGTTCTGTCTGCATGGGTTAATGGCTGGATATTCGATATTTTATACATAGAAATTGAATGGATTGTAATGTTTTCACGCGGTGGATTCGAAACTGAATCAATGCGAAGAACTTTTTTTTTTAATTCCTTTAATTATTTTTAAAATAAATAAATTTACTTTAAAAGCTATTAAATATTAAATGATATTCTACGTAATTATTTTGCATTTTATACAGTAAAAATTACTGTAAATTATATGAATATTTATATAATGTTTAATAAATAATTCTTTTATATAAATAAATAATGTTTATAAAATAAAATATATAATAAATATTAAATGCTTTCCAAGCATGCACCATTTATAAATAGTTTTATAATGTGAAATACAATATAATTATAAATGTTTGGTATATATATATATTATTAAGCAAAGTAATTTATAAAATTTATTATTATTAGTAGTAAATTAACTATTCTGCAATTTGAGTATGGAAATACTTAATAAGTGCTTTTCAAATAAATCTATTTAATTTAAAAAAATATTTAATAATTTTAATAATTGTATTTAAATAATTTTAATATTTTTAATTAATGGTAATCAATGAATTGTAATTAATATTAATTAATTATTTTAATTAATATTAATTACACATTTTAAATTAACATTAATTAATTACTTTTAAATATTATTAGTTTAAGTAATGTTAATGAATAATTAATTTTAATTAATACTTTTAAATAATTTTAATTAATAATACTTTTAAATAATTTTAATTAATAACACTTTTAAATAATTTTAATTAATAATACTCCTTTTAAATAATTTTAATTAATACCTTAAGTAATTTTAATCAATAATAATTTTAGAATAATAAATTTATTTACTTATTTTTAATTTATAAAATACAAAATAATTACATCAATACTCATTCAATATTTAATAAACCTACAAAATAAATTTATTTAATTTTAAAAAATAATTAAAGGAATTGAAAAGAAGTTCTTTTTCCGCGTGAGATTCTGAACTCGATCCAACCGTACTGAAGCGCAGACGACCTGCTACTTCAATCGAGCCACTTGGGCTTTGGTGAAAAGAAAATGAAATCTCTTAATTGTATAAAAAGCTTAAGCATAAATTTCTAGAACGCTGGTTTTCCTGAAATTTACCTCTCACATTAGACGGAATTACATTAAGGGCTGAAATGTAAAGGAGTACTACTATTTCACCAAGTCTCGACCTGAAATGAATTTCCTTAGTCGTGACCTCCCCCTCTCCTTGTTAGATCAACAAAGAAAAATTTTATATTTTAGCTACTTTTTATTAAATATTTACAATTAATATAAATATGTATGTATATATGACAAGTCACGTAAATATTGGCGTAATTTTCATTAACTATCATTAAAAGTGTCGTATTGTCATCATCCAAAACACCGTGCATATAAAATTTCAGTTCAACTGAATGCTTTAAAACCTATGAAAACCTTTCAAGTTTTAATAAAGTCTCCAAAAATACCAAACGGTAGTTTGTAGTTTGTAATTTTTAAATAATTAGTTTTAATCAATTAATTTTTTGTTAATTATAATTGCTGCCGTACTGTCATCCAAAAATAATCATGTATATAAAATTTCATCTCAATTGAGCTGTAAAACGTATTTCATTAACGATTGAAAATTCCACCAAGATAAATAAATAAATATATATGGTATAGGACGTAGGAGCTACTAGTAGAAATCTGAGAGAGAGAAAAAAAAGAATGTGGAAAGCCATACGATAGAAGTGAAATTTCTTTCACGACGATGTAGGAATAGATTTCCACTATATTAAACTGCTGGGGAACGTTCTGTTTTCAAATAGAATTGAACTTTTCTGACATAAATCTATCTGTCGATAGCTATGTCTTGGGTTTCCGCGCAAGTTAGAGGTGTGGGATTATTCCCTGAAGGATGAGACATCTTCTATAATTCTAATATGAACTTTTTATTAAGAATTTAACTTAAATTACAGATATTTAAACAAACTTATATTAAGTGAGAATAAACCAAAGTAATGCCGTTTTAACCTGGCTCCTGTGTCTACCAGATCACCTATCAATATAAATATCTTATATCTGCCTAATCTCGATTCACAATATTATACCAGCGTTCAGAATATAATCCTCCTACCCGCTGAATAATTTCAAGGCCCAATCACCGATGTCTAGGTGAAGTCTTCTGAGTGCAATAGTGCCACCGAAATTTAATGGTGTGACTCTGATTCCTTGCAGCCGTCTATAATTACACTTCTACCTTTTCCGAACTAGCTTCCTCTAAATTGCCATTTTGCTCACTAAACTTTCTATCCTTTTAAAGGTTATCTGACAGTACCCTTGTTTTGTTTTACTTGGATTTGGGTTGGAAAAGTTTGCCATTATTCGTATTTACGCAAAGAAACGTAAGCGCAAGCTGGTAAAGAAGACCTGAGAGATGTCACACTTACTTATTGTATGAAAATAATATTTTATTCAAATTTTTGCATCATCATTTTCCAAGAAAGACGCAATAGGTGTGTGGTCACTGAAGTATAGGATATAAAAACCCTCGATATTGTAGTCAATCAAGAAAACGTGAGAAAACTGCATCAATCGTGGTTCGGTATCTTGTTCCTACTCTAGAATCAGTATTCATTGTCAAATTCAGTGTCCGTTTCCAAGAATTAAGGAGTGGCTTTGTTTCCTCTAGAAGCAAAATTAACATCAAAAGTCTCCAGTTATATCTGGTTTTGACCACCAACAGATCCAATGTGATTGCAGCAGCCTCTGGTGTATACAGCACCTCTAAAACCATACGACATGTATCACAGCTGCAATAGGACTGCGACATAGCCATCTGTCGATAGCTATGTCTTGGGTTTCCGCGTGCGTAAGTTGGCTAGAGGTGTGTGGGATTATCGGAATGATGAGACATTCTATAATTCTTGGCATTCTACGAAGAATAACCTTAAATTACTATAATGTGTAAATCCATATTAAGTGAGAGAACAAAACCAAATTACGTAGCTTTTAAACGCAACTTCCAGATCGCGCAATTTCAGGATCACTTATCAATATAAATATCTTAGATCCGCCTAATCTCTGTTTCAATAATATAATACTAGCGTCTAGAATATATCCCTCCCTACCTTATTGAATACTCAATGTCCAGGTTAATCCAAATCTTCTTTGTGTACTTTTGTATAGATTAGCGAGGTGGGCGTCTTGATTCTAAACCGTCGATCCACACTCTATCATTTCCTGCCAAACTGAGCTTTCTCTAAATTGCCAAGCTACTTTTTACTCACCAAACTTTCTATCCCTTTAAAGCAAGCACTATTTGCATCTATGCTTCTCGCTTTACTCTTGGATTTGGGTTGGAAAGTTTTTACCATTAATCGTGGCCGTCAAAGAACGTAGGTTATGTTAGAAGGAAAGAACGCGAGAGATGTCACAGGACTACCTGGTGATGTATAGACTTTCTCAGACTGGACTCCGTTTGGGGTTTTTTCTTTTTTTCTTTCTACTAAAATCCAGTTTTTTCGGCACGTTCTAGGTATTCTTGACTGCAGAATTAAATTGTAATTCTAAATGGAAATGAAAATCAATAATATAAACTTAAGGCATCACTCACAGAAGTCACTGTGTTTGCTTGTGCCATCCGCAAGTGATTATGGCACGAACCATATGGAATGCTCCAAGACACTCCCGCGTAACGAGAAGAACCATATACGAAAATATTTTGGGTGTTTATTCCTAAAGTGGAAAACGCGCATGTTTACGCAGAAAACCCATGAAAATACGCCACGCGAGTCTGCGCCATAAATTCTCCACCCATACCTCTGCGCAATTTCCCCCTTGGCAATCATCCTTTTCACGGATATGACGTAAAGTCACTTGGTGTGCCCTGCCTTTCCTCCCCGCTCGTTATCTCCTCACCTGCGACGATCCGTGCGCGCGTGTAATAATTCCTTGCTCCGCTTGTTCACCCCTAACGCAAAACCGTGCTGCGGTAGCTGAGTGATAGGTATCGAGCGTGGCTTGCCTTGTCACGAGTTCGAGCCCAGTACCACTAAAGACCCGTCGTGGGCAGCGACATGCACGCCAAACTGTTCGAGAGTTGAACGTCCTCCCGTTGCGTGGTGTAGTGGCAGTTGAGAGGTGCGCAGCCCGAAGTACCGTCCACGTCACTTTGACCATGGTTCAAAATTACGTGGTCCGTCACCAAAAGCCCTCGTGTAGCTGAACAATGTGACGTTAATATTCAATCAATCAATCAATCTAACGCAAAATTGGACAAATTTCCCATTCACTCTCGCGCCCAAAGAAGTTTCACTTCAAAAAAAAAAGAAGACTTTTAGGTTTTTGCTCAGGAATTACTAAAAAATCTCTGCGGTACAACCTGTCTTGACTGCAACGATGTGGAAAATTCGTATGAAAATATATATCAGTATTTTTATTTTTCATAGGATCAAGTAAAAAACAGTCAGCACAAAACTCTGAGCAGACAATGTTTCTTTCCCCCGACCAATCAAAGAGCATGCGTTAGAGTCAAGGTTACAGACGTTTTTGTGCAACACGTATGCATTTTCATGTGGAAAACGTCGAACTTCTCCGTGATTAAGAATTTTTTACCGTTTCTTCTTTGCTTTGTGACAATGCTGTACGGATAATTTTTTCATTCGTTAATTTTGATATTAAAAGTTTTCAATCAAGTTAGAAAAACATTGGAGGTTCCAACGGTTTTGTTTCTCGTACAGAGAAAAAAAAAATATTTACAGATATATATAGACCATTTACAGAACTCTTCTGAAATCACAATGCATAATCTTTGGTTACTACTGCATTAGATTTGTAAATCCCTTAAAATAAAATTGAATTTGCTGACGCTCTAACCGACCACCAGTGCTTACCGCTATTAGGCAGAAATTACAAAAAGAATAACACTAACAAAAAAAAATTCGTCTCATAAAAAGAAACGTGAAGAGAGTCAACAAAATCCAACGAATGCTGTGTGTGTGAAAGCGACTGGTTAAACAGAAAAAATCTATGAACAGATTATTGAATTGTGGGAAGTTTATGTGAGAGTTATAAGTGCGTTTGAGGTCTCCTTCTAGAATCTGAGCTTGTGAACGAAGAATCGCGATGGATATTGGAAAGAAAAGCAACGGATTTTATTGAAAAGACGAAAATTTCTGGCTTTCCATTTACACCGGTGATAGGAACCTTTTGAAAAGCCCTCCTTTCCAGATTGCCGGAGTGGGTTCAAATGTTTTTTTCCGACTTACTTTATTCAAAGAAATTCTAAAGACGTAGTGCTTTTAATGCCTGTTTGAGTATGATACCCTGCGAACTTGAGGGTAGATGGTGCAGTTACACTTCTTTAAATGCCGGGATTGAACTGTAAATTTCGTGGGCTAGCAGCAGTCATTGCAGAAATGCAAAACTGCCACCTCTACTATTCGTTCAGCCATGGCCCTGATACGAAACGTATTCAAAAAGTGATTTTATGAACTATTTCTCTCAAAGTGAAGTAATTGTTAAATCCTATGAAGGAGTCCTTTGTTTTGCCTCAGTATGTTGTTCCACAGCATGTACGTTGAAAACAAATAAAAGAAAACACGTAGCAACATTGAAGCCTTCATTTCCTTTCTCGATCATCTTGTTCCGAATAATTTCCGAAGGTAATTCAGAGGATTTTATTTGGAAACAAATGAGGTCCAGAGCTAATCCAATTGCAATATTTTTAAAAGAAAGGAAATACGGCGCGCATTTAAAATGCATTCTCTCTTTAGAGAACCCATTAAATACTCCCCGAAGAAGTATGGAAATGCAGCATACATTTGATGATCGTAGAGGCATAATCTGGTGGTATTTAAACGATTGTTTTCCTTCCGATATATTAAATGAAAAAGATCCGGATCATTTTAAAAATGATTCTCCGGTGTGCTTTAAAATTGAAGCAAACTTAACATTCTATGAAGATATTGGTAGTATTCAGAAATATTTTTCTGACTCGCATCCTGAAACTTCCAAGAAACTTTGCCATAGACTGAAAGATAACTTAGAAATATTCTTTAGGTCAAGTGCCGAAAGGGGATGCGATTTGATCCCCTCTACGCTTTCAAAGATTTTCTTCTTTGTCCACAAATCTCTCCTCTCTGCTGCAAATCTCCTTTTGAAGTCTCTTCAGCACCATGTCTGAAAGCATTACGAAAGAAAAAGCATATTTGGAATCGTGGAGATGGAAGTGTATAGACTCTGCCAATTTTTAAGTCGTTTCCCCATCGAATACCTGTATTTAGGCTCTCGTGACTGATTCACACTCGACCTCGACAGTGCTATAGCACTTTACGCTCTCGCTCACAGATATTCCATCTTAAACCTGGTAAACTGGAGCCGACAATTTCTGGTTTTCACATGGGAATGCGGAAATATTGATGAAATGATGCAGTTTGCAGATTTGTATGATGATAAAACCCTGAAGAGGCTAATTAATTTTTGCTTTTTTCTCAAAGATGATTATACTGTTAGGTGGGTAGGTAGTTATTACTACCAACCGAAGATTTATTATTTCCTACAAAAGAGTTATTATTTCCAACCAGACGCTTATTATCTCAACAATGAATATTAACGCAACCTTTTGGTGACCCTATCGCTTAGAAAAGACCCCAAGAAGTTGATTCCCCTTTGGAAATACTAAATAATATTTAATAGCGATGTTTTTCAAGAAAGGATTATGATTTAGTGATGCGCATATGTACTTAATACGACTTAAATCTCTCTTGATTTTAAAACCCATTCATCGTGTGTGTATTGCATATTTCCTCGATAATGGGCATGCATTTTATCCTCAAGCCAGGGAATTAAAAAGCATGTCATAATATTCCTCGGCAAGACAGCTAGCCCGCCAAAGTGCCTCCCTTGAAGTTTCCCTTCACACAGTGATCACCACCACCCTCATTCCGACTTTTGGGGACTGGACCCAGGGCAGACCTCTCCACCCCCATATCTTGGTCTGAGATATGATGTGTACTATTTGGGGTTGGGGTTGAGGCTCACGTGGCTATGAGTAGCAGGCTTCAGCGGTTGTAATAGATGATTCCTATTGGTTTAGGAAGTTTTTGGGATTTAGAGTAGGCTGCTCGATCGGTGGTATAAGAAAAATTAAACTATTGAATTAAGAGTTACAAAATGCCCTAGCTTCCAAAACCCCAATAAAGTGCCCCCATTTTCAACAGAAATAGGCCCCATCAGTAATAATGCTGGCACCCCTCTGCCAGCATCGTTTCTGGTTTTCTAATAAAAACAATGACCCCATCCCTCTACTGATAATAACAGTAATTCGGGAAGACAAAGTTCTCCCCCTCAAGTTACCCCTACTGAAAATGATAATAGTAAATTCCTCTGATATCCAAGACATAATAAGCTCTTTTTAAAATTGTATCTAATATTTTAAGCAATTCCTGTTGAAACAAATACCCTCTTAAGAAAAACTAAAGACATTATAAAGACTAAGCACTAATGCTAATAGAAGCCGTGTCACTAAGTTACCATTTTATTTAATTTCCAATTTCTAATTTTAATTTTAGTTGTAATGTCTCTTTTTTAACTCAATAGCTTAATTTTTTTTTCCCCTTTACCGATCAGTACTACCCCGTTTCAAGCTCACTAGCCAATAGGAAGTTCATCCCAGCTTTTAACCGCTGAAGCCTGCTTGTCGCTATTCGTTCCTACCGTAGTGGCTACATCTTCCCAACCCCCAAACCAAGTACATCGCAATGCCCATTCAATTCCAGATATAAGGCAGAGGAGTCTGCCTAGACTCCAGTCCCCAATGTGAATTTCGTAATGAATTAAGAGTTCACTTTCATTCTCCAAGTTTTCTCATTTATAATCTTAATCTGACTCTACTGAGTCTGTCCATCTCAGCGTTGGTCTTCCACGCTTCCAAATTCCAGTGACTTTGAATCGTAGTATCTTTTTTGACAAATGCATTGCCTATCCTGGCATTCGAATTTTATGTACAACAATTCATTCTATTTATTTTTATGTGCTTAATGATGTCAGGTTGCTTATAAATTCTATATAATTCAAAACTGTATCTTTCTCTCCAGATCTTGTTTTCGCTTACAACTCCAAGTATACTTCGAAGTGTTTTTCTCTTAAAGGATGCTGTTTGATTTTCTTCCAATTTTATAATTGTCTAAGTCAGAGTTCCCAAACTTTTTTGCCTCATAGACCCCTTGACAGGTTTTTCGGTTTGTGGTAGACCCTTACTTACCTGATATTAAATTTTTTAAAAATTTATCAACTTCTTGTAACGTGTTTTTGGATTTGGGCAGGTATAGAGCTACTTTAAAAGATTTAAAATTTCCGGGCGAAGTATCGTGTTTTAAAAGCAACGCGAAGAAAACACATGTTAATCAACAAATTTAAAAATTTTAGTTGGTTTGCAAAAATAAATCTATAAAATGAAAACAAATGCTATGTATTGAAATAATAAATTTGACATCAGGTTTCAGGCTTCAACCCCTAAATTACTCGTCAAGCTGGCCAGTGTCCTGCCCCTTTCTTCCCCTTGGCCTCTTTTGTTTGTTTTGCTTCGTTTCGGAGTTGTTTTGGGTTTCTGGGGAGATTGAAAAAGCGCAATGTAACTCCCTTCTCAATCAGAAAACAATTAAAAATCCTTCAAGATATTCCATACGAAATAAACAATAACAGGTACTGTGTGCTTTTTAAAGCCAAAAATTGGCTGAATATCCTACTTCAAACTCCTGATTTTCCTTAGTTATCCAAGCTACTGCCCATTCCGATCGTAACCTTCTTGTAATGACATTTTTCAATCTGACCGATGCTTTTGAATTTATTGCCTACTGTGGTACAATACGATAGTCAAAAGTTCTCAAATCTAGTTTCAAAAATCTGTAAAAATGCATTTAAATGTTGAACGTTGGTTGAAAAACGCGTTCTCTTTTCCCCGTATATCATGTTCAGACAATCCAGAAACCCTAGTAAACGTTTTAGATGTGTCTATTCAATTTAATAAATAAATCTGTTAAAAGGTATCCGAACTGTGGTTCTGGAAATACCTTTTAAAATATAACTTAAATAATTAGTTTAATTGTTATTTTTAATTAAGTTTTGCTGCAAAAACTATGAAAAATCAGCAAGTAGCAAATTTTTGCTTATTTTCAAAATACAGTAGAGAAATTGAAACAAAAATATTACAAAAATTGCTCTGAGCAACAAATCTAAAAATATATATATCACAAAAATAAATAAAAAATGTCGTAAGAATATAAATTATTTAACGCTTCTAACTGGCCTTCCTATATTAAGAAAAAAAGCTCAAATTCTACTGTAAAAATTAAGGAAATACTGGTGTTCGAGATGAAAAACCCAGAGCTTCTTTAACAAACTTTTTTCATATAAAAATTACACATTAAAAAAATAACCCAATTAAAAAATTACCCTTAGCTTTTAGCAGAAAGCATTCATTATAATACAAAAGAATAAACTCAAAAATTTTACATGGAAGATTTCATCACTTAAGAAGATCACCTTACCGTTAAACCATTATAAGTTCCAAGAAAATACATTCCTTCAGAAAATTCAAAATAATAAAGTTTATATTTGCAATAAAACTTTTTAAAGATTTGGTTAGGCTGGTATTAAAACTCTCCAGATTTGCATGCTAGCCTTCTTAAACTTGCTACTTAAACCTTGTACTTTTATACCTTTTCTATAATCTTCTTATCTGGTTTAGAATGCCCTCGTAGAATCAACAATTCTTCGTTTTGCTGAGGTATCAAGAATATCCTTTCATTTCAGAACATAATTTCATTCCTAACTTTAAAGTATAGAAAGTAATAGACCATCAAATCCAGATTCTCCTAAAGTATTATTGCGATATATAATTCTCTAAACGGAATGTTTTGTAGCTCAACAAAATTGTGTCTTTCGGGAATATACCCACACGACATTGTTAAGACTCTCGTTGCAGTTCTGAGCTTTCCCTGTGAAGACAGGAGATTTTGATCGCAAAGTTGAATATAAAGTCTTTAATATAATAATAACTTCACCTGTTATCCTGCCGGCTTCTTTCAACGTTTCTCCCAAAATTGTAAAATTCTGCTCTCTGAAATCTCTTTTTTACCCTCATTGATCTTATGAGCCAAAGGACAACATTTAACAAAGCACTTATGAACTTATATAAAAGTAATACTTAAAAAAGTTAAGAAAAGGTCTAATTTTGAACACAAATGATAAAAAGATAGCTACTCATTTAAATCAAAACAAACATTGCAATCAGTTAACTGTTGCCTATTTGAGGCCAAATATATCTATTAAAATATTTATAAAGTAAAATAAAGTTTACTAAAACATAAAAAGAATCTTTGTTGTAAATATTTTAAAAGAATAAAAATCTCATTTTGCTGGTGAAAATCAACCGGAAATCTCACACTTCCATAGGCAGTTTAGATTTTACTACAATTTAATTGACTCAGAATTAAAAAGTATGATATTTTTAGAAAGCTTATTAAAACAGGCCACAAATAGACTAGGCGTAAAAGAAATTTCGATTTTTTTTTTGTTGAGGAAAATGGTGATTTTAAACCAGTTGTAGATACCTTAAATAGACAAGTCTGGTTTCCACTTGCTTAAATTTTCTTTAAAAATTAAAGTCATGATCTGGTTTAATGAAAGCCACTATAGCGAGCGCGTGGACCCCCATTTACCCCTCATGGATCCCCAAATTATTTTGTATCGATTCAACCCATCGCAGGCTCATCATCATATAATCCTCGGGGTTCATATACATCTCAATTTCTGGGGAATCACTGACGAGAAGTCTTTGTAGATACACACATAAACAGAACTCGGCTCAATAAAAAGTTTTGTAAATTAAAAATTTTGTGTTTCTTAAGAGAAAAAGTTTATTGTAGTTGATCTCAAAACGCCACAGAAGTATTTTAATGCTGTCCAGATAAAAAAACCCCCCATCAATTTGGAGATTTTATTTTTTCAGGACTAAAAATGTCTCAGTTCATTTTTCGTGCTGAGTTTTTTTATAATGTGTATACTATTAACGGAACATAAAATGGGATAATCAATTCCCAAACATTTTTGGCTGGTTAAATGTGTTTATTGAATGTTAATATTTTTTCTTGAAACTCATGTGAATTGGGAAATTAATAAGTATTGCATGTGAACCAGAAAACTCTTAAGCGTCATACCATGCAGATTTACTTAACAAGGCAATAAAAATTAAAGAACTTATCTGTATGTTATAAAATAAGGAATTTATCAGCTTTACATATGGCAAATAACTTACTCATACTTCTATCACGCGAATTGAAGAAATTATTCGCATGAAATGAATCAGATATATTATGTGTGTATTACATGAACAAATATCCGTATCATATGCATATAGACAGCTGGTTCTACTTGAGCATATGCAAAATAAAATAGCTGTAAATAAGTACCTTTAAGAACGAAATAACTGCATTGTAATATGAAAACCATCATTTAGAATTTTAAAAAAATTATTGATTTTAATAGAAAAAGGAAGGAAAAAACATGTTGCATAGAAAAATGGGTTGATTGTGATAATTTTTTATCGAAAAATTTTATTTAAACACGCATGAAATGAGCCAATATTTTGTCTCACACTGTATTCAACTAAGAAACCGAGTGGCAGCGTATCTCCCTTCCATGCTGCTTGTCCGGGGTTCAAACCCCGGACTGGGCAAGGTCTGAACAGCCTTTCATCCATTTAGTGGGTCGATAAATGAGCACCAATCTTGTTGGGGTTACTTAACACCGTATTTCGTTTCGACTGACCAATTGATTGAACATTCGCTCATGCACCTCAGCGCCCAGGTCAGAAAAAACTCGGGCGATGGGCACACAGAAGCGTCTTGCCTCCGTAATGAGCTTTTGAGCCTCTGAGTTTAGTGTGTATTTAATATAAAAAATTGGACATCAGAGTTATGTATGTATTATTTTGATATAAAGCTTGTATCATCTGGTTTAAAACAGATACAGTTCCTCTTTCTACGGTTGTTGAAACAGTTCTCCACATACATCTCTTGATTGTATGAATATGCAACGATATATGAACTATTTTTCTCAAGTTTTGCTTAAAACTTTTAACTAACTTAACCTCACATTAAAGTTAGGAAAAGATTAAAAACAAAGATAACATATACAGGGTGTCCCAAAAATACGAAAAGCAAAGTATGACGTCACTATCGATGCATTGAAAAAACACTTTATTGGATACATAAATGCAGTATTTCCAAATATTCCAAACGGCCGATGTTCAAAGTGTCCACCGAGCATATCAAGGCAGGCTTGAGCGCACTGTGGAATGGATGAATGCACACTTTGCAGCAGCGTGGTGTCCAACGAAGTGCAAGCAGTATGCAGTTGAGTTTGCACCATAGAAAAAAAATCCAACGGTGTAAGATCTGGGGATCATGGTGGTCACAGAACCGGATTCGTCCTATCTAGTGTGCGGGAAATGCCATATCGAGCCATACCATAACTTTCTCCTAAACTATGGATCGTACAGTTATTTGAACGTTTTTTATGTACTCCCACCGAGAAATATGGCTGTGAAGGGTTGAAGTGCTATTTTGGGAACACTGTATATCAGATCAAGCACATGGAAACTCTCCTGGTAAGTATGTTTTTTTTCTTTTCTTTTTTTACTTCAAAAAGTAAAATTTTCTACTTAAAAATTCGAATTATTTTCCCATTTAATCCATTCAGGACCATAATCACATATATGTGACCTCTTCAGGGAACACGGCATCATATATGAGATTGCGTTTTCCTCGTTCTGAGTCCTATAATCACACTGGTGTCATCCGAATTTGGAACGATTATGAAGAATAAATTTCGGCATATTTTATTACACTAATGATTTTCTTTGAACTTTTAAATGGGAGTTAGGGCTTTGGGTTTAAAAGAAAAATCCCTGGTCCTGAACGGGTTAAATTTCTAGTAAAAGTTTAAGGGGAGTCGGAAACCCCTATAACGACAATGTTAAATTGGCTGTTTTCGATGAAACCTTTCTCAAAATCTGTTATATGTGCATGCTTAAAATATATATTTCATGCAATTAAAGTAAACCTTTCTCATTATACTGAAATGAGCTTTTAGCTAATTTTGAATATTGTTATAACTTATATAATATTTTATTAAACATAGTGAAATTTAACCATTTTTCACATAAAAAAATTTGTAAAAAATTAATTTTTGAGTTTCTTACAAAAAATATTTTTTTAAAACTTTAAAAAACATCTCTGACTGCCTCTTGCTTTTTGGACACTCCAAACAGAAAAGGGGGAGGAGAAATGAAAGTCGCTCACACAAAGAATCATATACCATCCACAGTAAAGGATATGCATAATGCAACTCGGAATTTGTTAAAAAAGTAATTTATTATAGTAAAATCAAGCGTAACTGTTTGATAAAATATAAATCTATTTTAATCTAAAGGACGTTTATATTATCAAAAAGGACTTATTTTAAAACAAGGACAGTTAACAGACAAATACATTGTAGTTATATATATATATATAAAACAAAATGAAACAAAATGATAAGGACTCTATATATAGTGGTAGAAATAATAATAAGACTAAAAGGGTTAGAAAGGGTGGACGCAAAAAGCGAGAAAATAGAGGTAGAGATACGATTACAAGACTTTGAGAATAATTTTAGCGTTGGACAAATAAAGTATTTTTTGTTTGGACTTAATAAAAAGGAAATAATAATAATTTTAAATTTAATAAAAAGTATTGGATTAACAGATAATTCACACGGATCACACTTAGTCATGGATCTATCCAAATATATTGCTAATAAATTAAATATAAAGGTAGACTCTAAGGATACTTATAATATAGAATATCGTAATTTGCTATACATGAACAAATCATATAATGGGATAAGATTTTCTGAAATATTTAAGAAACACATGGATTTATTCCCGGTTGA